>CM046469.1:26466178-26580037 GCA_025506415.1 Flaveria robusta
AATACCTGTAAATTGTTGTTCAGGCTTTCAATGGTAAAAAATGGAGAGAAATTCAACAGTGAAAAAGTTGCTTCTTTGGCTTATGCTCGAATCCAAGGAAAAATGGCACTTGTGACCCATTTTCAGAACTCAAGCTTGATGAATGAAGATAAACGTTGCCGTCCTATTCTTTTCATTTAGAGGGCTCAGAAGCAGTTGTTCAGGTAACGTGTTTATTCTAGATATTGAATGAGTGGTTGGGTCGAAGTCCAATTTAGTGTAATGATTATGCTTTTGTAATCATACATAATGCATTATTATCTTTTAAAAGTTGACACGAGGTGGGCCCAACCAAACTAAGCTGACCCGTGATTTGTTTTGACCTGCTACTCAACCAGTCCACCTCGCCCATATTGCTACCTTTAGAGCCAAGTGATGCCCAAGCTTGCTCTAATCAAGGCTTGATTTATGATAATGAAGATGCTACATTACTAATTTACCATTTACGCTTCTCATCTTACAGGAACCACTGTCATCAAATAGTTTGAATATCCAAATGCATCGGGCAAATGGTTCAGATTCAGGAGACTCGTCAGGTAGCCCTCCAAGAGATGGTGTGGGTTCTGGTGCATGACAGCAGGTGAAGCCAGCAGTCTTGCTAAAGTGTCTAAAATAATAAATATTTACCCGAGACTGCTGGCCATCAGTACATACATGTATAGAACTAGGAAAACCGCTTAAAAGGGTAACCAAGGGTGCAGATTTTGTTCTACTTTTGAAAAGAGTGAAAAAAGAAAAAAGGAAATCATATGATTAAAAGACTTCGAAAGAGGAGAATGATGGAATGTACAGGTGGAGATCATCAATTTGCTAATACATGAATTGGTCGAATCTTCTGTCTTTCACCTCTTCATTTGCAAATCATTTTCCCGTTTGATTCTGGGATATATGATGATGATGATAACGATTATCTGGACATAAGTTTATGGATTTCTGGGCATTTGTATAGGTTAGATCTGACCTTTCATGTGTTTCGGATCTTTGGTTGATATTCGACTAAAAACTAGTGGGAACTGAACTAGGGTTTTTCTTTGTTTATTTTGTGTATCGCTCCAATGTTTTTAGGCGTCATGAGCCGATTTTTCATGTTTTAGAGGCACATCTGTTCTTTTAGAAGCTGTTTCCTGGGTCGAATGTATTGTTACCCTTCTGTAATGAATAGTAGCTTGTGTATGAAAATATGTATCATAAATTGCATTTGTGTTGTCCTTTATTGGGTTATTGTGCTTTCCTTTACTGAAAGTAGTGGTTCCTTTTGACTTCCTTTCAAGCAAAACAGGTTACAGAGTTGAATTTTGAGTTTTTGAATATTTTGGTCAAATTGGAGCCCTAATCCAAACAAATGGTGATGGTTTGGCTCATCTTCTGTATGATATCTGAAACTGTAAAAGGCTTCCTTGTGGCATTATAATTAAAATTTGTAGGTACGGTCACAATATAGCAACATTGTCTATGTTAATTTGTACTTAAATTTTGTTGGCTTTGACTAAAGAAAAATTCTTGATGCATCTTTGGACTCCCATAAAAGAGCAGGTAAGTTTTTATCAAGTCCAACAAAATGTAAAAACATTTTTTTTTTTTTTTTGTTATTTTTGCAATGTGTCTTTATCTTTTTTCAAATAATTATAATGTCTAATGCCACAAGTTAGTACCAAAATCAACATTAAACAATATTTCTTTTGATTCTTAGACCAGAAACAGATATACAAAGATCCAGAGGTGGTAATGATATCAAATTTATTATTGAATCTGGCACATTACATATCAAGATTAGTTAAACTGATATACCAACATGGTAAAAAACTACAATGGAAGCTAAAAGCTCTATATTTACAGCTTCAAACACTCACAACTGAACAAAATGCTGTTGATCTCATCAATATTGCTGTATTGAGATCCTTATTTCCTAGTTTTAAGTTCGATGTCAACAATGAAACAACACTTATTGTCATCTCTAACATAATGCACATGGCCTTTCATAATACGAAGAAGTTTTCTAGAAAGATTGAGAGCGAGTCCTTCCTCGGTGCTTGATTGTTTTCTCTCTTCATACATGTCTCTGATAATATCTGCAGGTAACCCTGGACCCGGGTGGCTCATCCTGCAAGATCAAAATGTTTCAAGAGGAATGCTGAATGGGCAGGTCGTGTGGATCGGATAACTTGAAAGAGTAATTATGTAGTGCATTTTAAATGATTGGCTGGTGTTAGGTCGATTTGTAACACTTCTGAAGAAAATTATAAACTTTCTATATTGATTAGTTTGTCAAATTTGTCTACAAAAATATATGATTTCAATGATGATAAAGAAAACTCTGAAATATATTATTTTCTATGCATTAAAAAAAAAATTAGGTGACTTTCTACACATTTTAGCTAGTTTTTACTTCAAACATTGATGTGTTAAAGATAGAAGTATAGAACATAAGCCGACTAGACCTATTGATAGAACATAAACTAAATCGACCTATTGTTTAATAAACGGGTCAAAATTGTCACCTATAACAAAACAAGAGGGTGTTTGGATGTGCGTCTATGTGGTGAAGACAAAACAATGAGTTTTGAGTTTTGAGCGTAGCACAAAATGATAATGTTTAGGGCAGTGTTGTAAAATCGACATTAATCGTAGATTAATTGGAAATCGACCCCTCACCTAGTAATTTTTTGCTAATGGGCCAATTAATTGCCTAGCGATTTCTACAACACTAGTTTAGGGTCAACATAGTAACAAGCTGCTGTAATAAAACTCCACGATTTCTTTTCTTTTTGAATAACCGAAAGATGCAGAAGTCAAAAATCATGTATATATTGAAGAAAGTGACTCATCTGACCACAAAAGTCAAAATTTATCTCAGTCGTTATGAACAAAATGCGGTTTTGCCTTCATATTGAACTAGAATGCACATTTAGTAGTGCAGTGAGTCCCAACTGCCAAAGGGGTAGAAAATTAACGTTGTGTATTCTTAATGCATGCAACCTCCTAAGTTTCAGGGAATCTTTGAAAAGAACCCTATAGATTTATGCAGATTTTGCATATAAGCCCTTGGATTTTATTTTCAAATGATTCAATCCCTAATTTTTTAATCAAGAAAAAAGTACTTTTTATAAAGTTTAGGGACTTAATTAAAGAAAAAAAAAGGAGCTTTACATTATCACAACAAGTTGAAGGATCTAAGCATAAAAAAAGAGTACTTTGTTAAATTGTTGACAACGATTATGGGATATAATCATGCAAAAATCAAGTCCAAGGATTTATAAATGAATCTAGTAAAAATCCATAGGTTTTTGTCAAGAATTCCGCACTGTTTTATTAAAAAGATTATATTAAATGTAATACTTTAGTCTAATCATATTTAACACGTCAATCGGTCATTAGAAAGTTCTAAAAACCAGGGAAAGAAGTGTTTGCTTGTCAACCAAACTCATTTTGGCTGTTTCGACCTGCACTAAAAAAATCACAATGCTGAAAAACATACCTGAAATGTAGATGAATGAATTCTTGCCCATCTTGAATCATCCTGAGCCCAGGGGAAACTTTGATTTCCACCCACCCATCTGGTGAAGGTGCATGATTCACAATGCTAATCAAGAAATCTGACAAGATTATCTGAAGCCTAATTTGATCGCCAACAAGATCGAGCATTTTGACTTGATCAGGTATTTCATGAACCAATGGAATATCCTTTTCCTTTAACACAATCATTGCTTGACTCACTATTGCATCTAAAAGATTCTCCATGACAAATTGGTCCAAGTTCAGCTCCACATTGCTGCAAAATCAACAAAAAAGTTTCAGATCATGGGCCTTAATAAATAACCAATGCTTTAATGACTAGCCAGCCGCCTTACCGGTTGGGAGGACTGGTTTCAAAAACCAGATGACATTATATATAATTTTAAAAATAAATAAATTTATATAATATATATAATGTAAAGCAAATATGAAACAATATTATCTTTTGGTATGGATTTGCATGTTAACAAAATGTGAAGTCTGGAATAACAAAATATGAAGGCTCAAGTAGTAAATAAATAAGTAAATGGACTTTGGGAAAAAAAAATAATAATAGATTTTTTTCTGAAAATCCAGTCCAAGCACCAGTTTGGTTTGTTGAACATGGTTTGTAAGTTCAAATGGTCAGATCCATAACCAGCGAGTCCAATGAAACCAGTTCGATTGAACTGGTTCTGCAGCCAGTTTCAGGTCCGACCAGCCGGTGCGGTTATGAAAACAATGTAAATAACAAATAAAAATTTTACTTTTGAGATCAAACATGCAAATTGGACTCGTTCATCGCACCCTACCATTAAAATATGATATGTCAAGATGGTTAAGCATTGCCTTGAAAAAAAGAATGGTTTGAATTTTAAAACATAATCTGGTTACCCAACCCACGTGTACAAAAAGGGGACCCGATTTGGCCCGCCCATGTTTGACGCATTACCCGACCTGGACATATTGCCACCTATTATATAAAGACTTACCCTTCTTCGATACTTTTCGTGTCCACAATTTCAATGATTGATGCAATTTGTCTTTCACAAGCACCACTCGTTTCAAGATACTGCTTCTGATCATCTGAAATAGCCGAGTTTTCAAGAAGTTTGTGAGTAAAACGCAGCCCGTTTAACGGGTTCTTTATTTCTTGCTTAATATACCCTAAATTATTTCGTTGCAACATAGATTCTTGATCATCTATACTATCTCCTAAAGACATTTGTACACTTGTCCTCAAAAAACAAAAACACCCAACCACTTTTCCATTTTCAGCAACTCTCTTGTTTGTTGTCAAGTAAACCTCTACAAGACTCCCATCTTTTCCAAAAAACTCAAATGGTATATCCGAAGAATCATGACCATTGATTGCTCTATATAACAAAATCATAAATTTTGTCAATGTATCTTCATCCTTAAGCTGACATAAACCTCCAAAAACTTCACCAGGAAGCACTTTTCCAAGAACTTCATGTTTCATACAACCTGTAAGCTTTTCCATGGCTGCATTCCATTCTGAACAGCACGCGGTTTCATTCGAAGCGAATAACGGAGGAATTAAAGGATTTAGAGTTGAATAATCGCGTTATAATCTCCTTCCATACGACTGTATTTATCCATGATAATTTTCTCGTTTGTGACATCTTGACCCACAAAGCATACACCAACTACATTGTTCATGTAGTCCCTGCTTGTGCATGTATTAGCCTTAATGTATATTAGGGCTTTATTCTGCTGGTGCATGTCAACTTTTTGCAGTTTCAGTTCAATGTTTTTCTCTTCTTCACCTGTATTAAATAAAGCATGAGGCCATAATATATATTGACTTTTGAGGTGTAATATCTTCTAATAAACACGTTAAGGGTTGCAAAATGGGCGAATTTGGCGGGGTTGGTTTGATAACGGGCCAAAACAGGTCGGGTAAGAGCCTACACATGTATGGCTAAACGGTTAACATATTTTAAAATATAAGATGGCTGAAATGCAGTGTTTATTCATCTCTCCTAAAATTAAAAGAAAACAAATATGAATGAATATTGTTTATGTATTAGTTAAAAAAGTATTTATAGATAAACAAATTATTTTAATTATATTTTATGCACTTAGCATAAATTTTTTATTGTAAGAAGTAAATTTTTTTTTTTTTAATTTATGAGCCATTAATAAAAATTAAACAATTTAGGTTTGTTCTTCTTGTTCTCACAAGTCACAATAATGTATTCTGTGATGAAACTCACCCTACACACACATATATCTTCATAAACACAAAATAATTTGTTATTATAGTGCATCCATTGATGAAAAATTGTTATGGTAGTACATAACCGGGCCAGAAATCTTGAATCGGCTACGGGGTCAACCCTCTTTAAGAAAGCACAAATAGACCATATAATCTATCCAACTTGATATATTCACAACCCTTCTACTAAAATAAGCAAGCCTTTTAATTAAGTTCTAGTTACTTTTTTACATGAAAAAAAAAACTGATTTATATGCTCATAAAAAATAAAAGACCTACCTTGCAAAGCTCTATTAAGAAGATCTTTAACAACTCCACGTGACGTTTCATGAATGAATTCATCAATCAAAGACTTCCCCATAGCTTCACTAGCTTTAACTCCAGTTAACTCTGCAACTTTCCCATTCCACCCATTAACTAAACCCGAAGCATCAACACCAAAAATAGGCACAGATGCTGTTTCAATCAATCTCACCATTTCACAAGCAACAGAACTAGTTTCATCCGCCCGTTGACCATCACTCTCACTAGGTTGACCAAATTTCATCACTCTATTACCACCACCGTTATTATCTGCAACATCTTGAGCTGACGTTGCCATAATCAACTGCAAAGAATGAATCACCTTGAGCTCAGAAACTTCCCATGGCAAACTTTTACTTTTTATAACTTCACAAAATGCCTTAAATGAAGATCTTGGATGCATTTTCTCATCATCTTCATCTTCAGGATGATGTTTACACCCTGCCCATTTAATCTCTTTTTCCGTATGTGATCTGAACCAAAATAAGAAATCTTTTGAAGTAATTCTTGCAGCAGCCATACCACAAACCGCATCACCAAGCAAAACCGCATCAGGATAACCAGAATTCAACAAACTCTCTGTACTGAAACCTGTAGAACCCTTATGTTCATTACACAACCATTTAACTATATCTTTAACTTGTAATTCATTTGGTGTTACACCAAGTAACCAGACTTTCTCATCATAGTATAAAGCTGCTCCGTCACATTTGACTAAATCCATTATATTTGGAGACTGAGTTATAATCCGAAAAGGGTCATCTCGCAGGAGCATGTCACATAATGTGGTCTGCATACGGAGGATCTTTTTCTCTGCTTTTTGTTCGGCTAGTTTGAGCTCCATGTAGAGCTGCAAACTCATTGACTGCATTAAAAATTCACAAGCATAACGAAGTGGGAACGGGATATGACGTGGTGAGGTATGATGACAGGCCACCAAACCCCATAGTTTCATGGAGTCATTGTTGTTTATAAGAATTGCCATCACTAAAGATGCAATAGAATTCATGTTAGCCATGTAAACCGCATGGCACCCATAGGGGGCGCGAAGCGTAGAGTTGACCAGGCAAAGTGGTTGCTTTAACTCCTCACTTTGAATCACAGGAACTGATTTCGCATGACAATCGACTATTATTCTTACTCGATTCTGTTTAAACAAAAAACGAGCAGCTTGTGGGATATCTGTTGCAGGATAGTGTAAGCCTAAATACGGCTCTAAATCAGATCTTCTAATCTCCGAAACAACTTCACCATGATCATCGTCATGAAACTTATAGACCATAACCCTATCATAACCTGTAAGTTTCTGTACTTCTTCAACAATGGTGTCACACATAGCCCCAATATCACCACTAGGTAAAGACTGCAACCTAGAAATCGCTCTAACAACAAGTTTTTGTGACTGAACTGCACCAGAAAGCAATAATGTGGGATCACAAGAATTAGCTGGCTCTAAATCAATCACAACACCAACATCAATCCTATGCAGAATCGCGTAAAACAGTTTACGGGTAGTTCTAGAATGAACCCAAATAGGGTTTAACAAAGTGATTTCTCTAGAAGCAACAGCTCTTTCTAATGAAGCCCTAGAACCAGAGGTGAAAAGGGTTCTAGCATCAGTTCCAAGTAAAGTTTTCTTCTTGGAGTCACCCAAATCATCAAGATTCTCCACATTCAAACTCAACATACTATAACAGTTTTCACTAAAACTTATTATTCTAAAGGTGGGTTCTTCAATTGCAATCATACAACCAAAAGGTTGAACAAAACCACCCCTTTGAATCTTTGCTAAATAAGCAGTAATTTCTGGTTCATCCACAGCTTTTGGTACATGTGTAAGCAAAGTTGAGTAGTTAAAAGATTTACCAGATTCAACAGACTGTTCAAACTGTGATACAAGCCTAGCATCAGCACCATATTGAGCCAAGGTTAGGTTTTTACTTACTGGGTGCATGTTGCTTCCACCTGATGATGATGATGAAGTTGCACCAGTGGTCTTATTGTTTTTAATGGGTGCTTCCTCTGTGTTCACCATTTTCATAACTTGAAAACACTTTTATGAATGTTTACTTTTGATTTCTGACAAAATCTGAAGAAAAAAGATTGCAGAAACTGCAGAATCAACACCCCTTTAGTGCATGATTGATTAGTGTTCTTGTAAAGTAACTTCATTTGACATCATCTTCATCCTCTGGATTCTTGATTTCATTTGGTTTTTTCAAGATTCGTGTGGGCCAAGAACAAAGTTGCATCAAAACGAATAAAAATGTTCCAAGATTATATAAAGAGTAATATAAATCATCACAATTCACAAATCAATTTGAAGAAATGAAGAAAATATAGCATATGAAAAAGAAACTAGTGGTTAATAACACACTTTGGAATATGGGTCGGGGAATTTGGTGGCAATCTTGTTATGTTTATCTGCTTGAAATAATTTGAGAGTGATGGGATGATAGGCAGATTTAATTGCCACCGGGTCACCACACACATGGTCTCCTCGGTTACTTGATATATGTATAATGCCATAATAGTTATAAATAAACCGAACATTTACTCAATATTCCATAAATATTATGGTGAGAAATTCTTTTAAGTAGGTTTTTTAATGAATAAACATACATGAACAAAAAATTCTGTTCGATAAGCTAGATGAATGAACAAGAAAAAAGATCTTGTTCGTTTATTTATGTTCGTGAAAAATTGGTAACATATTTGTTTATTTATGTTCGTTCATGTTAGTTTGTTTAGGTTCATTCATACTTATGCATATCTATACTAATTAACAAAAATATTAAGTGACACGCTTTACTCTCCTATGCATTCTTACTATTTTTTTCCGTCTCTCTCTCCTATTAATTATATAATTTTTTAATTGTTTTTTATTCTTTTTTGTCTCTCTCTTATTAGATAATTTCTATAATTATTTTTGCTAAGTATTTTATATTTTAAAATAAATATAGTTAAAAGTTGTATAATATTTCATAAATATGTAGTAAGAAAAACTTTATTGCGAAGAGTATAGCTTTAAATTTTAGCAACCCTTGTATTACACGGGGTTCTAACGTAGTAATTATTATATCAATTGGTTAACTTTATATTTATATAAGGTATTATGCCTAAGTTTGTAATTGATAATGATGATTTTTTTTAAAATAGTATGTTTTTGTTTGTATTTGTCTTTGTTCAGTTATGTGTTCGTAAACTGTTTGGTTATGTGTTTGTGAACCATTCGTGAACTAGATCAATTTTTAATAAAAGAACGCGAATAAGAATTTACGTTCGGTTATGTGTAGGTGAACAAGTTCAATTATAAAGGAACAAACGTGAACAAGGTTTCGTTCGGTTTGGTTTGCTTATAGTCCTATTCACATCCGTTTTCAATGTGTACTTAAGCTTACCTGTATTGACTTCTGTCATTAGTCGTCACTTAAGATTTGGGTGCTCTTCTTTTTCACCGACAACCCAAATGGTACATGTATCTATTATGGATGTCAATCTTGTTCAGTTAATAGATTTTAGGTTGGTTGGTTGGTTGATGGAATTGACATGCGTGTCTGAACACAACTCATATATTTATTCGTATGAAAGACATTAGCCCTAACTCAGGCATGATTTATCGTGTCATGTTTTGGATTGTCCTTTAGGTTTTATTTCAGGTCAACACGTTTAATATTCATTTGTGAACAAGAGTAATAAATAATAACTAGTAACAATTTTAAAAAACCAAGTGAAATAAACTTTTTTTATAGTTAATGTTTTTGAACTATTTTTGTTCTTTTATCTTTAGTTCTCACTAACAAACTTAGTTCTATATATGAGGCCAATATTAAAGGGAAAAAAATAATAAGAGTTGAGCGGGAGGAATGAGTAGTTGGAAGAAATAACCAAAGTGGCCTTGAAAATAAGAGTTGATAAAGGGTTCAAAGAGGAAAATTAGTTTTACTTCTACGATCAATAATCATAAGAAAATAAAAAATCAGATTATATATCATACTTTAAATGTTAATAATTTTTTTAATATTCCTCTCTAAAATCTAAGCATCCCCATTATGAAAAAAAAAAAAAAACTTTAATAAATTAAATGTGTTAACAAGTTAATGATTTATTAAACATGTCACATCTGGATTAATTCGTTTATACTTATCACATACATACGTGTAGCTTATGTACAAAAATATCACCAAACTAATTTGTTAATATGTTTTTTCATATCATTCACCTATACATGTGTAAGTACTAAGTAATATAATCTAAACATAACCTATATATAAATAGGTTATATATATAAATAAAATTCATTCGTATTTGTTGATTTTAGAAATCAAGAGAAATGGCGAGGCAAGTGAAGTATCTTAGATGTGTGTAAGATTTTAAAAGTTAAAATAGAGATACAATAGTAGTGCACTAAAGTAAAAATAGAAATACAAGGATTTATGAAGCAAACACATTAGGTAACATATGAAAGACAATGTAACACATAAAAATCTAATTGCTCATTAGGACATCTATCAATAATAAGATAAATATGTGTCAAAACGAATAAACATCATTTTTTTCTATTTCTAAACTTGTACATTGAAAAAGCAAACAATTTATTTTGTCTTATGTATTATCATAATACAATGTTCTTTGTACATAAAACAAACAAAATAAACACAAGACATACACATAAAATAAAGAAGTTCCATATAATGAATAAAACAATTAAAAGTAAGTGGGGGGAGAAGAAGATAAAGTGTCCATGCCTAAGAACAACTCCCACTAAAAAGGAGAATAAAGATGCAAAAGATATTTAAAACATGCATATTCTTTGTTCTTTGTATGTCTTTTTATAAATTAAATTCTCTTAATATGATGGCTTATATATGTTTTGTAAGCTTGTAGCAACAAATTTCATGGTTTAGTGTTATATCTTTAAATTATAACTATTACAAAAACACGTTATAAATCATAGCATAAAAGGATGATAATAATAAAGGGATGCATACAATTAACCCATAATGTGATTTAAAATGATTTGCACGAGACAAAAAAGCTAGCTCAAAGAGTCTTCACCATTAGTAGATCATGAGTTCTTTTCATACATGATGATAGTGTCAGACTGTCAAGTGGAAACATATATTGCACAAGGGTATAACTATCTAGTCGAGCCAGAGTGGCCTCAAGCATGATTTATTTACAAACCAAGCCTTGTTGTATTTACAAATTGAGGCTCACTGAGCTAAAGTGGACTCAGCTTTTTTACAAACTGAGCCGACTTAACGAGCTAAAATATATAGAGCTTGAGTTCGACTTGTGAAAACTAAACCAAGACGGCTCGTCATGCCAATGCATTTATTTTTAACATTTTTAAATTTGTTGTTTTTTATACATTTTGATATACATAAAAACAGAAAAAATATCTTTTTTAATTTGTTTATATTAACTCTTTAAAACGAGAAAGGTATTTTGATATGATTATTTTATTCCTATATATTTTTCTATTTGCTTTTTATTTATAAAAGGTTAAAATAGCCATATGATTAAGGTCTAGGTGAATATCAGGCAAGTACTGAAATTTAAGCTTCGATTATATGCTATAATATTGGGTCATACTTTTAATACATTATAATCATGGTTTTAATTATATAAATGGTTATATAGTTATAGTCTGTTTGAATATGGAGCCAAACGAACGAGTTAAAAAACTTTGACTAAGATTTGACTCGTTTAGAAATAAAACCGTTCAAATTATTACAAAGAGCCGACTTCCTGTGTTCAAAATCCCATACTTTCTTCTGTAAACATTCAAACATCTTTTCAATCTCAACTTTCAAATTATTTACCATAAAACAAATAACTTTCTAAAATTTTATAGTTTATTAATTTATTTTGATGTCCTCTATAAAACTAAGTTTAAACTTTAAACTTTAAGGGGTCCTTTTCATACTTTGCCCAATTAATCATTTTTCTCTACCTTATTATGTTATGTCACATATCACATATGCTAATGTGAAAATCTCCATCTTTGATATCCCTTGAAGGTTGCCCAAAGCATTGGATGAGCCCTACCTTCATTCTAACTATGGATCATAACTCTATCTCATAACCTTGTAGTTTAATGGTATTGGTGATTGTTTCTCATACATGTAACGTGAGTTTAAATCCTTACAAATACAAGTTAGATTTATTTAGAAGTAAAATAATTGTTAAGAAAATCTACTTTGCCGTTATATGGTTTCTAGAAAAGGTGCATATTAGATCCGGTTTAGCAATCCAAAGCTCGGTGCTTATTAAGTGTAAGGCTACAAGTGTACAACCAAGCCCCCTCGACCTCGTTTAAGATTGAGCTCTATCTCGTTTGTTTATTATTGTTAATTAATTAATTATTTTATTTATAATCAATTTTTCATGTTTATAATAATAATTACTTATATAATATAATATACTATTTAGTTAGTTTAATCAAACTTTATATGGGAGAGTAACTATTAAGTAAATATATATTCAATGCATTATATAAAAAATACCTAAATAATAGGCTCACAAGCATAGTCAAACACACGAGCTAGATAATTAATTATTAAATGATGTGCTCAAGCTCATTTACTGAAGGAGCCCCGTTCAAGTTACAACTTGATTGAAGCTTTTGACCAATGTTTTCAGAACGGGGATCGGACGTCGAACCAGACACCTTACTGGTCTGGTGGTCGGACCGGTCGGACCGGATTTAAGAACCGGATGACGTCATAATTATATATATACTATATTACATATATAGTTATATATATAATTAAATATAAGTAATTTATATATGTATTTTATAGTTATATATAAAACTTAACTATATTTTTATATCCAACACACTAATTTATGGTTCAACACCCCGTTTTTACCCATTAAAATCAAAAAAATAAAAATAAATAAAAAAAAATACGAAAACCGGTCCGAACCGGTCCGGTTTCCCGGTCCGACCAGCGGTTCGAGACGAACCGGCCGGTTCGACCAGTCCAAAACGAGTCGCACCGAACCGGACCGGCTAGGTGGCCGATCCCCGGTCGAACAGGTCGGTCCGATCCGGTCGTGAAAACAATGCTTTTGACACGCTAGTTTTGAGCAGGCTCACGGGCAATTGTGCTCGTTTACACCCTTATATCAAGGTAATGATGCATTCCATCTAAATGATGCAAAATGGTTTCTTATCCTCCATGTTGGTGATACAAATTTACTAACAGCATAAAACCTTTTGCTTATTTAATACGAGGTTAACAAAAGATCAATTTTTAATACAAAAATCCTCTTGTGTGTTTAAATCCACAATTTTGATCACATGAATGTGTAAAAGAACATGTACCAAAACTCACAAAGTATATCTATAACAAGTCAAAAATCATATGACAAATAGATTCTTTTTAGGCGAAACAAGAAATCCATCGATTCGGATCATAGAGACCCATACTCTCGAAAGACATCTTTGGTCCATGAGCACAATTATTTTGTTACCAAGTCCGAGATGCTATAAAACATTTACAAGAGAACACGCATCATACAATGATAAAAACATATAATATTATAGCTCTGATAAACCATTATATAAAGCCTTATGAATTACATTATCATAGTACCAACAGAAAGGTTTAGGGACTTTGAAACTATCAGTAGTCAGCAAAAAACTACCTGTTAAAAGTCAACATAAAATAAGACATCAATACATAAGTAGTTCTATAAAGTCAAAATTGAAGTTTCAGACTATTAAACCTATAATAAGTCAACACAAATCTACCTTTAGTATCCACAAGTGAAAAAACCTGCTAGAAGTTAACCCAAAGGGTTAGGGACTTTAAAAACGATAAGAATTAAGAAGTCAACATGTTATAAGTCAACATCCATGAAAAGCCAACAAAAATTTACCTGTATGTGAGTCTACAGGCAAAGGAGTTCACAATTATTAAAAAAAAAATAACTATCAGAATGGCATTGGGTTATCAATCCATTAAAGATCCTCTATCACCTGCACATTGGTATCTAAAAATCATAAAGAAAGTAACTCATTTTGCTAAAAGAATAAGTTCCCACAACCCATCGAATCATATGCTTGTATTATAACTAATGTTTAAATGGACTACACAAATTCTGACATTGATATTTATTTATTTGTCAAACAGCCTTAATGATTCTATATCCATTGCCTCTTAACGTTCAGAGTATCTCAGCCTTCAGCACCAAGAAAGAAAACATAATCTTTGTTCTCATTAGTCTCTCAGTCCTATAACATTATAACCTTGACTATATAAGTAATCTAAGGATATCGTTTGACAAATATTATAAAAAACACTTGATTGCAATTTCTAAGATATTATAACTGTACACTAGAAACTACAACCTAGAACAAATTAGACAAAACACCAAGTGAGATGTCCAAAAGAGAAAGAAACAATGTTTTATTTATGTAGATGACTATATTACGATCACAAGGAGTGGTGATGAGAATCTAAAAGTTGTAAAATAGAGTTGTCATGTGATATAATGGAAACCAAGGGGTGTTTATTCCTTGTTACCGAATCTCTTGGCAATTATTGGACGAACGTCTTCAGCATCTGCTAGAGTCTCCAGGAAGGGTAGAAGTGTGATTAATGCACAATCTGATGGATCGTTAAACCAACTCTTAATTGGAATCCCATTATTTACTTGCAACTGGAAAACCTGATACCACCAAAGATCGATGAGTTTTAAAAAATCCAAAAATATTAGCATAAAAGAAAATGGGAAAAAATTCACCCAACCAGTATTTTTAATGGATATAACGTCCTAAAGCATTTGATTAAAGTTAGACTATTAGTGAAATAATATTGTTTTAGTAACCATATAATTTAAGAACTATGGACCAAAAAAATTTTATGAAAATACTTTTATTTGACTAAATGATGTTGAGTCTCAGAATACATTAAACAGTACATGGAGATGAAAATAGGTGATAAGAACTGGAATGCACCAAAGGAAATCCAAACAAGCCATTTTTAGCAACTAGGAAACAGGGCGGGTTGTGTTGATCCACAAACACTTTTTTGTCACTTTCATAAATATAACTAATGCATTAATGACTGTTATTAAAACAATGTTAATACATTAATAACCTAAAGCTTCAAATAAAAAGGTTGTAAATGTTTCATGTGATAAAACTAGACTTTGGGACACTTACTGCTTGTTAGACCCATTTCTAATACACATTTTTTCCGGATGCTTGAGATAAAAACACAACCCAAATTGACCAATTCGTAAGTAAAAGGATTGAAATTGGCACCTCTTTGAAACTAAAATTAAATTAGGAAAAGTAAACCAAAATTACCTGTGGGCAATTATCAATTATGGCCACTTTGGCAAGATCAACACCTAAAACTGTTAAATCCTTGGTATAACTTCCATCTACGAAAATACATGATTCTCTATACGCTCGGTGAGATATTATTTTTCCATCTGGATCCAATATGTCCAAAAGTTGTTTCGCATAAATGCTTTGGCTGGCTGTAAAAACCACAATTTTAAACATTTCTGAAACCCTTTCCAAGAAATCTCTAAGGTGAGGCCTCTGCTTCACATAAACTGTATGCTCTTTTGAATCAATAATTACTGGAAAAGTGAAGTCTGCATCATCACAGTGTTCCAACGAAGAGTGGACCAGTGTTTCTGTATATGCCAAAGTCAGCAAGTCATAGTCAAGAAACGTATAAAACAATATCACCCTGCATCAACTAGACATGGTAGTCATGGGTGGATGCAGCGGGTAAGGTAACAGGTCAAAAACAGGTTAGGAATTGAACCAGATCGACTTGGGTTGGGTTCTCCTGAAATGCTTGTTGTCCAAAATGTTAAAAGTTTAATACAAATGACAAGTTTCAAGCATGAATACAAAGAATATATACTTCAAAAACAAGCTAATTTTTTATTAGAAGAATGTATTAGGGGGTATGCAATAAAAACACACTTTCGGAGACTTCCAACCCATTTGACCCGCATCTTTTAAGCTATCTTTTTATGTTACCAATTTGACCCGTTAGTCTGGGTGCAGAAAGAGGTAAGGTTTGCCCTCATCTTACCATACCTAGACCCTATTGTTTATTTAGTTTGACCCATTAGAGAGTATAGTGAAAAATTCCACCTCCAGAGTTAACCAGAAAAAGTCAACACACTATGTTAAGTATATTGATGTGAAAATCCATAAAATAATCAAATGTTACTTACCATCTAAATCTAGTACCAGTGTGACAGTTTTTCTTTCCAAAGGTAACACGGTGGGACACAAATTTGTTTCCACTTCAGAATAATCGAGCAAATTTTTTATGAACATTTGTGGATCAAAAAGTTCTGCTTGATCCCAATCAGGATAGCTATTAACATCTGGCTCCTGATTGCATGATCTCAGCTGATGGATTGACAGATATAAATTTGATTCTTCCGAAGACATTACAGGTTCTGAACAGTGTTTTATGCTGTCATCATAATCATAGCTATCCTCAAGAAAAGGAAGGATCATATATTCATCATCTAAAAATATGCTTGATTCATCACATTCATAATTTGCTAAGCAAGTTTCTTCTGCAATGGATGAGCTAGAGACTATAATGTCAGAAATGAAGATATCTGAGTCGTTAAAACTATGATATCCACATGAGTTTTTATTTATATGGTCACTATCTTTTTCTCCTGAGACTTCAAGATTGTTTTCAATCCCTATATAGACACAATAAGAAGAAGACTGTTAGAGCTCGAATTTGACTTTCAACTGATTATCACATAATATCAGATAGCTAACTGTAATAACGTGTTACAGGAGATAGCGATTGGATGTGCTTAATTATGCGGTTTGAAGTAGGTAATATTTAGATATTTAGCTGTTCAAGTGTTTGGAAAATTCAGATTATCTAAGAACTAATAGATAAACGACCAAAAGGTGCATTATATATATTGCTGAAGCATTCAGATTTAAGATATAACAATTCATATTAAATAAACTATAAAAAATACTTTAACTAAGAGGGGATAAATGAGTAACATTAGTCATATGAAACTGATTATTTAATGTTTAAATAATCATAATCATAGTCACTTCATCCGAACACTAAAAATAAGATAAAAGTTTTTTAAAGCACAACCAGACATTTTTTCTAAAAGGCATGTGGAGAACTTTTATTTACCTTCTTCACCAGAAGGAGTTGTGTCATTGTTATAGTCAATGGACTCTGGGATGGGTGAGAAAATAGTTTCTATGACTGAAGAGCAATTGGTTTTTGTATAATCCTGCAATCAATCAAAACATCCATATGTAAATTTAGGAGTTATAAGGCTTGTTTTTGTACATTATTAATGATTAAGGGAGCTTAAATGTAAATATTGATATATGCGGATTAATAGAAAAGGGGACACATATCTTTGGGGTTATAAAGTAACACAATTTGAAAGAGAATTCTGAACCTGAAAACTTTCTTCAACTAGCAATTCACAACAGATATTTTCAGATGTTCTAAGTTCCTGCACAGTAGCTTCACTGCAGGAAAAAACTGCACAAAATAAATTGAGGTAAAAAACAAGATCATCAAAAGGGTTGATGTAGTTACTAAAATAGAATTTAAATAAAGTTGACAAGAGATATTAGGTTATTACCATCCTTTTTACTAGAAACATATGTCTCAAGTTGAGTTTCTTGCTGAAAACTTTTAACTTGTGACAAAGAGTTCTTGGATATCTTGATTGACTTTTGACAAACATGGAGGCCATTCTTTTCTCTCAAACAGCTCATGGTTGACTTCACTTTCATCTTTAGCGATGGCATTTGTTCTGTACTTAAATGTATATCACAATATTGACTCAAAAACATAAGTAGGGAGACAAGATCCCTCCAAACATCTGCAACTCGCCAAACAAAAAAGAAACAATACATTAGCAATAGCATATTATAGTATAACCATATTTTGTTATATAATATAGATAACAGAAGATTAGCTTTTTCCATATATCAAACAAGACCTGCTATTTTTCGGACTTCAATAACACTGTAAATTCAGACCAATAGTATAGATATTCTAATTGTGCTCAGGAACAAAGACTCATGAATTCAACAACTTCCACCAACAAGTCAAGCTGCTAACTTAACTTCATAAACTACATTTCAAACCATGAATACTGACCATTAGCCATCAAATACAGAGAGAAACACAATATTTCAAAGGAAAACAATTTTTGAATCATATAAACTTCCAATCAAACAAATTCACATATAAATCATTCGGCAAAAAAACACAAAATCAATCTAAATCTCTGTGTGTGTGAATCATCCTTTGAACTCATGATTCTATGCATATAAATTCCAAAAAGTCCCATCACAAACCCTAATTTCGGTTTTAACAAAACTTTCGAGCAATTACTTTGAGAGCAAAGTCACAATTCACGAAACAAACAAGCTAAAAACTACTGGTAATTCTGTCGCTTTTTAGCTTCGTCTTCACGATCCGTTGACAATTATCCAATTAAGTCAACCAAATACCACAAACTACCAACTCCAATTTCAACAATATTTCATTACGATCGAAGTCAACACACCGAGCCAATGATCTCAAATCAACAAGAATTGAAATACTAATTCCGCACAAAAATCAAGCAAACTCTAAATACAGCATACCTTAATCCAGAAGAAGCTGCTTTATAGCTTATTCGATCGAATCATCAGCCATGGAGTTCATGAACATACATATGCAGATATGGTTCAATTGATCATATGATGATCTACAGTGATCAGCCTCAAGAACATTGAACGCACACGCACTCTTTCTCTTTCACGCGCTTTTATCGTCTCCTTTGTGATGTTCTCTGTTTCATTCACGTCCTTGTGTTAATATGGAACTTGCAAGTTTAGTCTCTTAAATCCCGGACTGTTTAAAGCGTTCGTCGCTCGACACTCGTTCGATGCTCATCCGAAACTTACTTGAGAAATGCTTGTCCAAACTTTTGCACGGTCGTAAACGAGCCATTTGGCTCGAATTGGTTTGTAAACAAGCCAAGCACGACCAAAGGTACGTTCGGTTAGGTACAGCTCGAATTATTTTTTATTTTTATATATTATAGTTTATACATATCACTCTAGTAGATTTGGCCTATGATATACAATTATACAATTATATTTATACATATTAGATCAGTCAATCTACTAAAAAAATTAACATTAAGCATTAAAATAAAATCCTAAGTTGCTATGAGAAATTTTAACCTCGCTCTTACTCTTAGTCGATCATCTCCAGCTGTCACATATCGTTCTTTGCAGTATGCTCACCGCCATATTAGATAAAACCTTAGCCTCATTGCCAGCCACAACATATTACCATTCATGAAAATGTTACATTATGAAATGTAAAATGTAGTTGTTTTCAAGTCATTAGTACACAAGACCCAACATTTTCATCATCTCTCATTACAATATAAATCGGATTACACTAGATAGTTGAGTTGTACAAATTGTTCACCGCTCACTTGCGCTCGCTCGACGCCCGATCGAAAAATTAACGCTCGATAAATGCTCGTTTGATTTTCCGCTCAGTTGTAAACGAGTCGTTTAGAAACAAGCCAAGCACGAGCAAAGCCCCGTTTGGTTCGGCTCGTGAGCTGCCCTACTAAAATGTAGAAGTGACGAAAACCGGAAAAACCGGAAATCAAATCGAATTTATAACTAGTTAGGTTTGGTTTCAAACTATATCCGAATTGTGAATTTGGTTATTGGTTTGGTTTCTAACTGTGTCTGAATTGTGAATTTAGTTTTTGGTTCGGTTAACGGTTTCATAAATTTTTCTAATTTGGAGAACCGAAGCTAATTTAGTTGAATAAATCAAATAATAACTGGATTAAGCGGATAATTGAACCGATTAAATCGATTTAAATTATTTATGCGGTTGAATTTAGTTCGTTAGACAAATTTCTACGTCTAGTCAGGTTGGTTTTCAAATGGGCCCCAAAATAAATTTCAAAACCGAATAAATTGATATCTTAACTGATGCCGTTACTTGAATCTTGATTGCATATTAGTGATAGAATGAGTTTTTATTACCATGTTGCAACGGTGGCGTACGATGATATTAATGTGATAAAGGACGCATGAAAATAGTCACCTCGAATCGTTGTCGTGAACTCGCATGTTGAAAGTGGACAGTTGATCATATACATAACTTTATATAAGAAAATTATAACCTTGATATATGTTCATAATCTCTTGGCCTAGTAGTTAAAAGAAGATGTGGGAGGTTTTGCCTCTCTTGAAAGTCTAGGGTTCAAACCCTGGCATTTGTGAATTATTATTAACTTAGTGTCGCTAACCTCTAATATGCCATTGCAAAAAGAAAAAAAAAAAAAACACCGCAAGCCCATGAGTTACAGCGATACCGTTGATAATATTCGTAACTTTATGTAAGAGATTCATAACTTTGTGTAAGAGATTCATAACCGTGACATGTGCTAATAACATTCGAAATTTTATATAAGAAATTAATCATCGTAAATGTGTGCATTACAGCGATACCGTTGATTATACTTGTAACTTTATATAAAAATAAAATAGTTGATAAGTTTAGACAAAACGTATAAGTAAAAAATCTTAAATAAAATGCTAAAAGATAAAGCCCTAAGTAAAAACTTTTAAATTAGAAGCCAAAAAAAAAAATTTACTTACCAAAAATGTAACTTGCAGCAAGGATCAAACTCAAATCCTTTATGCACACAACTTACCAATGACCAAACCCACAACTTGTAAATGAAATAGACCCACATGTATTTGATGAGAAGAAATGCTGCTAAAATAGTAAAAACAATAATAAAACATAAAGTGGATGGTGTCTTCCACTTGGAAGCTGACATAAGACACATGGTGAGGAAGCCCACCGATGTTAGCATTTGAGTATATAAATAATCATAGAATATTGTTTTATACAAATCTATTAAGCATTATAGTTAGGGTTGGCATAACAGATATGACACGACAAGATAAGATACAATTATATGATATGCTAGACAAGAACATAATATGATAACTTATCATAGTATTTTTTTAAACACGAATCTATTAAAAAACAAATTAATATAAAATGATCTGTTTAAAAACCTAATTAAAAACTATAAAGAAATTCATCACTTTTTGCTACATCTATAATCTTCTTCCATTAAAATTAATAATAATTTTTAAAATCTATACTAATAATTCTTTACGTTTATGGGACACATGACATCCCATGTTGCTTCTCCCTTTTAATTTCCCGCCCATTTTTTAATATGTCTATCTCCTGTTACCATATCCTGATTTTCCCCAATTTTCATATCTAAACCCTAAATTGGTTCAACAAACTCTCGATTTCTACTCATACCGTATAGATCGGTGCAAATTTAACCCCCGAAGGTATAGATCTGTAAAACCCTCTTCCAATCGATAGCAATCCTTTCAACCACCATCGTTTTTCTGAAATTTACTGAAATTTCATCCGAAAAGGTATGCTTATTGTGCTTTACAATTGGCTTCATACGTATATTTCAATTGACGATTACTGTTGGTTTTCTACAGTAACTAAGAGTAAAGTTTCATGCTTTATTTGAATGTAAATAAATTCGAATTTGTTTGTTTCGATTGTTCTTTGGTGTTGTTCTTCATTATAATTTGTTGGGTTTTGAGATTGTTTTCAAGATCCTCTGTAAATAAGTATGGAAATGTTTACAGTTTTCAATTGAAGTATGTGTTATTGACTGTGTGTTATGCTTACAGTTTGTTATCTGTTGATGTATGTTTAGGCTTTACATCAAGGGTTTATCTGTGTTACGTCAAAAGAATGATAGAGGTATTATTCGATATCATTAGCCAATGTTGTTGAAGATTGAAGATGAGGATTTTGAATGGTTATAATTGCAATTGCAGATTAAGAATTTCCAAAATTTTTGGATTTGAAGTTGTTGTTCGTCGTCATTGATAGTTCACTTAGCCTCTTCTCGCTTTGGATATATCTTCTGTCTTCGATCACAGACAAAGGTTTCAACCAGGTACGGTTTAAACGAAAATCAGGTTCGAACTTCTTCAAATTGAAGATTGATAGATCATTAATATAATTTATGAAAAATGACGGATAAATATATTGGTCTATGAATTGTGAGCAATAAATCTGCATCAATTTAGTGATCTTCTTTTGTTGTTAATTTTTTCTATGCTTTCAATTTTGTGACCACTCAAATTTAATTTTATCAACGTTGCCTTGGCTAATAGTTTAGGAATAATTAGGCTATTATTCTATCAACAATTAATCTGCATGAGTTTGATGTAATTGATTTTTTTAATGGTTGGACTGTGAACAAATAACTTTATCAATTGGATCGACCCTTATGCCTGTATAATTCAACAATTATTTTAATTACTAAACTAAACTTTGGGAGTATTTTATCCTAAACTTTATCCACAGGAGTTTCAAGTTTCAACACAACGTTCTCACAATTTAATTGGTATAATTGTTTAATATCTTATTGAACTTTGACAATGATATTTTAATAAAAAATCATGTTAACATGAGTTGACCCATCTTTATTTATATAGTCTAAAGATTCCACTTTTGGTACAAGTTAATTTTACGCATAATTTTGGGTTTTTACCCGGATTGATACATTTATATGTAAATGGGTTGAAATTATCACCTATAATTATTATATGTTGTGTTTCGTATGAACTTTTAGCATATCATCACTTCTAATTATGAACTTTAAGATGCAGGAAGCACCCTTCAAATTTAGTGTTAAACTAATCCTGAAAACATAGCATTTGTTGATCCTTTGGATGGGATTCTCAGTCCATATGGGACTACCATTTTACACTTTAAAAGATCCTCTACTTCAACTATCATGGGTACGGTTAAATATATAAACCTTGGAATATGTTTTCTTTTGAATTATAATTGTTTATTGTGCATGTTCTATCAAATTTGCAGTGTTTGACTTATAACACTTTAAAAAAGAATGTTTGTTATAGATGCTTGAACTTATGAATTTTCTTACATCTCAATGTGGTAAAATAAAGATACATTAGCATGAACATGTATATAAAAATAGGTTTAATCTCAAAATGGACAAATAAAAAGAATTAATAACGGAAAAAGTCAAATTTGTAAAAGCCATCCAAAATCTATTTTTAATGAATAATAGATTCATTAATCTTTAAGTATATTGTCCGTAATCATTAATCACTAGAAATTTGTATTCATATCATTACCTAGACAAACTCAAACAGATATGGATTCTGAGGTATGCAGATTCCATAAATATTAAACAATAAAGAAGAACATATTTGGGTAAAAAGAATGTGATTATAGTCTTTTAAAGTTGTTTTCTTTCTTTGTTCTTCCTACAGGTTGTGATTTCAGCAACAACAAAATTTGTGAAATTCAAGCCACAAATATACAAGGTTACGGAAGCCACGGGCAGAAAGATTGTGATTGCAGGACATGCACCTAATGGGTGTTATCATTCTTTTGAGTTAATTCTTACCATTTAGGAATCATGCTGAAAATGTTAAATTGGATACACCATTCATACGTATATAGCCAAGGTACATTCACCATCAGTCCATCACTATGTTTTGAACCATCAATATATTCATTTTAAATTATAAATTTAAAAGTGATTTATGTTACCCCTATCTTTTCCCACTACAACAAATGGCCTTCAGAAATAACATCATTTATGTTACCAGATGATTTGTGACCCATTCTCTGGCAAAGTTCAGTATGTATTTGTTAACAAAATCACTTGCTTATACTTATTTATTTACTTCTGTCAAATTCATGCTTAGAACTACAAACAAAAGAGATAATAAATCTACTTTATGAGATATAACATGCGCATCATAGTTTCAGTATTAATATGCACTCACGTATTAAATTGCTTAGGTAACCTAGACTCAAGGATATCTGTTTTAAGATCTACTTTAAATTCCCTCTGTTTGCTTTCATATTCAGGTGCTTTTGCATTGCCATATAAGTAGATGATCTACCAACACAATTATGGGATTTTACTTCATTAGAGCATCAATTTTACAAACTAAAAAAATTATGATAGTTTGCAGCTATTCGGTTGGTTTTGTAGTTAGTGGATAAGCTTTTGATTGTTTAGCTATATTAATCCGGGTTAATTTACATGTTTATGGTATCGGTAGGCTTGAAAACCTTGTAAGTTCTATAAAATAAATTGATTGTAAAGCAGAGATAGAGATTTGAGTTAACTCAAGCTTAAGAATCTTAGTTCAGTGATGTTTATTGGTTTTGATGATGGAAGTGTGTGAAGGACAGGTAAATTGTTTAGCATGTGGTACTCAGTTTAATAAAGTTTCCAACTTAATGTATCCAGTTTTCATTTGAATAGTAGTTTGGGTGGAACTTAATATAACTTTATATGTGTGTATAAAGATATACTTTACACATGCTTTAATTTTGTTGGTTGAATACTTTCCGGTATTTGGTGCAATGTTTATTTGTTTGACTCTTATCTCAGACAATAAGTTACATGAAAGAGTATGTGGTTGGCCTGGGTTCTTTTGGAATTGTGTTTTACGTAATATTAAATTTAACTCTGTGAATTGCCAAGATTTTATTTATGGAGGTGACCAAATAAAGCAAGTTGTGTAACGAATTAAAATGCATAAATCTTTTGTACAAACTTAATGGGTCAAAATAGGTTAACAATTTTTTATAAACTTGATTACTATACATCAATCTGTATTGTACATCAGGTTTTTAGTGCATGTTGAATTATATTGTTCTTTTTGTATGCAACCCGTGTAATACACGGGTCTATAACCTAGTACATAAATAAGTAGATGCTTTATAAGGGAAACCGACAAGATCAACATTAGAAGAAAAAATGGTTTTTAATACATACTGATCGAAAACCCACACTAATCTTTTAACCAAAACATTAGAAGGGAAAATGACAAGATCAACTAAAGAAATCGATTATAAGTTACACATAGATCTAAGATAGCTTATTATGAGAGTAGTTTGTGTCCCACATCAAGAGAGAAGAGATGAACCGAATGCAACTAAATCGTACTCTTTGTTCTAGTCGAATATGTACCTTTTGCAGCGGTGTTTGGCGACGACTCCACATCGATCGATGAAGATGAGGACGTGTGTGGCAGGCAATATGGTTTGAAGATAGCGTTTTCATATGAATATATGTATAATTAATTATTTTAAAAGATAAAAATATATAAACAGGTTATTAATAGGTATTTAACATGTTTAGAAATGAATTTTATCGTGTCTTAGCATTTCAATCTATTTAAGACACGAAACTTGTTAATGTTAAACCCAAACCTGTTAAAATTCGTATTGTGTCGTGTCGTGTTAACGGGTTCGTATTAGTATTTGTCAGCCTTGATTATAGCTCTCCTATCACTCTTATGTATATGACATTTGCTACGAGGATTGGTAATGTGACAGGTGTACGGTCTGTTTGTTCGTGTTATGTGTGACGGGGTATGAGAAAGATTGAAGTGGGTGATTTTTTTAGCTTGGTTCAGTTTAAATATGAATAAATAATAGTGTAACTGCTTATTTTTGTGTGTGATATTACATTATTATTGCATAATATTAATTTTGTAAGAGTATGAACAGTAACAGTCTTCTACGTGGCGGACTTTATTGCGTTTTTCAGTACATGTCAAGTTCTCTATTACGTGTGAAGTTCTCTGCATGTTTCTTCTTTAAGATTCCAGCACCATAGATGATAGAGAGAGATCAGGGACTTTCTTACACCAGCTAATCATCTACTCCTCCAACGAAGATAAGTTCTCTTTGTCTATCCTTCTCAGCTATTTTATTATGGATATCATTGTTGCTAGGTTTGTAGTTAGGGGTGCTGGTTAGGTTTACCCTCTTGAAACCCTAGGTGGCGGTCGTGTGGTGGTGGCGGCGTCATGGTCGTAGTGATTTGCTAGCAATGGGTGGTGGTAGTTATCCTTCCGTAAGAAAGATGACCAAATTTGAGAGCCTAGGCGGTGGTGGTGGCTCTTGGTTAGATGAGCGGATTAGAGACCCTAGGCGGTGGTGGCGTAGTGATGCTTCTTCGTTGTTGACCACACGTAAAATCGGCATGTTTTTTTAGCATTCAATCGTGACTTACATAAAGGCAAGCCGTGGAGAATATGACATTTATTAGATAATTTGACCTTTGACACTTGTACAAGCCCTTTGATTGCCACCGTTTTTGCTGTAGCTGCATCCACCGCCTACGTGTTTACGACGTATTGAGGTTCATCAAGTGCAGTAGATTGCGCCTTTACATACTCATTTCCTATGATACAGACATCTGTTATTTAATTACGATCTCATTAACAGGCTTTTTGCATGTCACGTTTGGCTATCAAGTATTTGCACTTGTCGACTGAATTCATGTGAATAAAAAACATTAGAATTATAGAGGCACACACGTAGCTTGAAATGATGCTATCAAATTGCAAGCTACAATTTGTGGCACACTTCAAATTGTAGGACAACATGCATATACAATATTTGCATGACTATTGTTCCACTAAATACACAGACGAACGTGCTTTTGAAAACAATTAAACTCTAAAAATATTTACTTAAATATTTATTGTTCTATTAATCATGAGGGGTTACTGGTTTTCTGAAATTACTGGAATCTCATGATCCAAAAATCGTACGATCAATTGGTATTTCGTTATTGATGTCATTTTTTTTAATGGTAAACTAAACAATTAAACTCTAAAATATTTACTTAAATATTTATTGTTATATAAATCGTGAGGGGTTACTGGTTTTCTGAAATTACTGGAATCTCATGATCCAAAAATCGTAGGATCAATTGGTATTTTGTTATTGATGTCATTTTTTTTAATGGTAAACTAAACAATTAAACTCTAAAATATTTACTCAAATATTTATTGTTATATAAATCGTGAGGGGTTACTGGTTTTCTGAAATTACTGGAATCTCATGATCCAAAAATCGTAGGATCAATTGGTATTTTGTTATTGATGTCATTTTTTTAATGGTAAACTAAGGTGTTACACGAGAGCCTATTGTGATTGAAAGATTTAGTGAAATTGCTCTCCATATTAGATACCGAAAGACTTTATCAAAGTCAAAATTTGGCATATCGCTGAAACCAAACAATTTAATTCACCAAGTTTGGTGGTCTTGACAACTTATTTGTTTGGTCTTTCCTTCTTTTAAAGCTTGTCACATTGGATGTTTAACCATAGCATATTCCGTTATGAATATGCATTCCAAACGGGTCATGTTAAATGCACACCGCTCTCCAATTTGAGTTTTTGGTACGGACGCTTTGCATTTTACTGCGGGTGATTTTCATTTTTGCTTGGTGAAAAGATTTTGACAAATCTTTCGATGTGAATTTATAAAAAATGAGTTTCCCGCCGCAACACGCGGTAGGGAAACAACTAGTTATATTAATTTTATGAAAACAAGGCATATACGGTGGATTACGCTTTTGAAATTAAAATCAACTAATGCACAAACATGATTATTACTTCTTTTTCTATATTTTATGTGGGTCATATATTATGTGTTACAACAAATACATGAGAAAACTATGAGGGGTCTATATGACAACCGAAAGAATTATAAGGGTTGACAAAATGTTAATCGCATGTAAAACAATAACCAGTAGAATTATTACACGTACGCATAACGTATCCCACCTTCCTTTTTAGCGCGTGCGTTCACTCTCCTGTAGTTTAACGGCGAATAAAACACAAGCCAAAAAGGTAACCGTCACCAATTTGTATGTTTTATGTTGTTTTGCAAAAGATTCCGGGTGCACGTGTTGGTTACTCGTCAAACAATCTCTATACTAATAAATAAAAATAAATCTGAATACTTGTTATCATTCTAGTCCATCTAATAATTATTTTTCACGCTCTCTCTTCTTTTAATTATGAATGTTATAATAGCTATTCATTAATTAATAATTATTCATAATTAAAATTTCAAATATGTTAACTTTAAATTTTCAAATGTGTAATATATGGTTTATTCAATCCGTATAATACACAATATTTAAGATATAACTTTTTATATTATTAACCTTGTAATAGTAAATTTATTTAATCCGTGTATTACAAAGGATTATAACCTAGCAGGCAATAAACTTAAATCTTAATAGCATATTCAAGTACCAAATTGATAATATAAAAACATATAAATTAGGTTATTCTTAAACATGTTAATTATAACAAAAAAAATATCTCAAAAACTTAGTTACAATTGTGATATGAACCATTTGGAATCCAGATAATCTTAGAATGGATATTAAAGGTAACCAGAAGAAATTAGAGAAAAGTCAAACTCAAATCATAATAATTTCATTATTATCTTTAAACAACTCAGCAACTCACTGTAACTAAAAGAAAGAAAACAAACCACCCACTACTCTAGTGATTCATTACTTCTTAAAATAGTGTAGAAAACTATCACACCTACTTTGACCATTAACAATGAAATAACAACCAGTAAATACTAATCAATCAATAATATCTTGCATGAGAATATGGAATGTGAGGGCCAAAGGCACGTATCAAATTGACACTACGATTTTGGTGTTTTTAAACCTAGCCAAACTTGTCAGAATTGTGTGTATCATAATTTCATATTTATAATACAATTAGGATTGCTAAACTTTAAGATTTAACTAACTTGTTAGGGTTCTATTTGACTACAACTCAAACTTATAAACAATAGAAATTAAACCAAACTTGATCAACTTGTCAACTTATTTCTCACAATGGCTTGTGATTCGGGTTAGAAATTATCACCAATACATACGTACGTATATTTTTCTAAAGATAAAAGAGTAGGCAGGACTGTTTGTATAGTGGTGCAAACACTAGTGTACCTATGTGGCTCGGTCTAGTGTCATGACTTTTTGTATGTACTATACCCAAAACTTGAGTACATCAAAAATTTATGGTAATGATACGCATAAACAATCAAAACAAAAATAATTCATGTAAAAGTTCAACCCATTAAAAAAAATTAAAGCCAACCCTAAATCTTTTTATATTTTTTATTTAATAAGCATGTTAATTAAAAAAATTCGCCCATTTAAAGGGTTAATGGGAAAAAAACATCAAATTAACACTATATCCAATTAATGTGGCATATACCCGTAGGGTATAAATGTTAATCGAACATACAAACATCAAAACATGACGACACCAATAAAGAAAAGTTTTGTAACACCACTAGTATAATGGATAACACTATCTTTTCATTTTAATAAAAAATAATTAAAAATGACATGTGCTAGCATCATATTCAACCTTATTAAAAATTTTCTGCTATTTTCTCATATTAAATAATTATATTAATTAATAATATTATTTATTTTTTTTAAATTAAAAATAGTTTTTAAATAAATTAAATAAAAGATCCTTATTAATGTAATTACCAAACTAACATATTTTTATAAAATAAGAAATTTTTTCAAAATATTAAACTTTTTTAAAAAATACAAAATATTTTAAAGTTGGTGATTTTAAAAAGCAAAATTTTTATAAACCAAAATTAATTAATATTGGGAGTGATAATAAGAAAATTTTTAAAAATAGTATTTTTTAAACGATTTATTTTGAAACAAAATGTTTATTTTTTATAGGAAATAAACAAAGAAAAAATAAAAACAAAAGTTTAAAAAGTTGATACCATTATTTTTTTATTTATAGTGGTTACTTATACGTAATTTCAATCATATCTTATATTAAAATACATAGTTTTATAATTAACAAAATTTTATTATATTTAATATTTTATTTATTCAACTCGTGTAATACACGAGTCTACTAAAAATAGTGTCTATATAAGAGTTGACAAATCAAGTTAGATAGCAGTTTTCACTTGCTCCATGCGACAAAACAATGCTTAAATAGGTCAAATTATAAAACGAAAAACTTATATTTTTCTTATCTTTGAGAACCTATTACCATAATCCTCACATGATTCTATGTTCTAATGTACTAACTAACAAAATCAGATAAATGTAGTTTTCGCTATACCAGGAAGTGGAAGTTGGATTCAAATTTAAGGATAAAATAAAAAAAAAACAAAAAAAACTCAGTTTTCAATACATGAGTTTTGATGCTTGTTTTCAGAGGGCATAGGTCAAAAAGTACTACTACGTTAAATTAGCAAAAAAGTTTGCAGTTTAACTAAGAAATAACGATATGGTTCTTTTTTAAAAGAGCTAATTACACAAATGGTTCATGTGGTTCATTCAAGATAACATATTTGTGTACTAAGGGTTTTTTTATAACAGGTTCGGGTATTGTGTTTTCAATTTTATAACAAAAACAGGTATTAAGACTAACAAGTTAATTTTTCTATTAAATTCAAGGGCATTTCAATCTTTTCTCATCTAAGGGATAAATTATGTAACTTCTATATTTAAAGGGCTGATTATGTAATTAACTATAATTAATATACAAAATATCCTAAAAGAAAATATCCATAGCTTATCATCATCACCATCGAAGCATCATCACCATCGAAGCATCAACTCTAACACCCTCACACCACCGCCATCTATCTCCAATGCCCATCTCGATTACACCAACCAACAACCGCCGCCACCACCATCATCACCGCCATGGTCGCATCATCTCCCCCATCCCTTTTCCTTGTTAACCCTACTCTCCAACCAATCATTGAATACCAGCCGCCACCATCATCGCCAGCCAGTGAACCATCTTCACTGCATCCCTTATATAAAACCTAGATCAATTGCATCATCATCATCATCATCCGCAATCATTATCAACACCATCTCACCATCATCACTATAAGATCATCATCGCATCTTACTAGATCCGTAACTAAGTGATTAAATATATCGTCAGAGAATGTGAGAAACCGAAGGTGAGTTACTGGTGAGGAAACAACCAGATCCACCAACCTAGCCATTGCTATTGACAACAACCCAACCACCGTTGCCGGAAATTAGGGTTTTTGTTAATTTGGGTTCTTGAGCTTAGCCATTGTTAATGACTTCGGGTAAGTTTATAAGAAAAACTTATCTTTTAATTGGGCTTATATTTTACACGAAAGGGCGTTTAGATCAAAATGGTGGTGGGTGGCAGCGATGGTGGGTAATGGCGCCGATTGTGGTCTGATTTTTGAATGGGACGTAGGTAGATGGGTGGGGTTCGGTTTTTTAAGTTATAGATAATTACATAAATGGTCCCTAGATGAAAGAAAGATATATATTTACAAAAGTAGTCCATCAAAAGGTATTTTAGTCATTTTATTCAAATTTAACAAAAAACTTAACGTCTGTTAATCCTAATACCCATTTTCGTTACAAAATTAAAGACACAATACCTTAACCTGCTACAAAAAAACCTAGTACCCAAACATATTATTTTAATAAACCACCAGATCCATTTGTTGGTTGGCTACATAAAGTAGAACAAAATATTTTTTACTTCAAATACTATAATTTTAATTTACATATAAGTTAATAAATATGTTCAAAATATAATGTCAAAAAAAATCTATTCTTGTCAAAAAAATTATATTAATTCACTTGAACTGTTTGTTACATAAATCAAACAAACTGTTTTTATACTTCATTATTATATTTTTGATCCATATATTTTTTTCCAGCAAAAACAACACTTTACTCTTAGATATACTCTACTTTAAAAAATCATTACATCTGTAATTTATAGGATTTGAACTCAAATCATTTTGGTTGGGATTAATATGAAAATTATTGTCTTCTTGTCAATGATCCCTCAGATGAGATTAACAGTCATCTTTTAGAAACACCAAAAACATGTGGTTTTGAAAAGGGTACATACTACACACCAGTGGCAAAATAACAGATGACAAAATCAAAGAGTCATTCTGAATCAAGATACAGTAACCTAATAAGAACACACACCTGAAATCATGAAAGGTGACGAATGCGAAGCCCCAATAAAGTCAGCATAATCTGCAAGATACAGCTAAAATCCGCAAAGCTCCCGATGAATCATAACTCTGTTTCTAAGATCTAGTTTTAGTAGCAGATATGTGCAGGATAATTTAAAACTACACTACAAACTAGCACAAATTAAATTACACTCGTTAAATCAATCTTCAAACAAAACCCACCAGATCTTCGTTGTTGGAAATTTGAATTGAAGAAACCCTGCATGAAATTTTTGTTTCAGTAAGCTCCTATGAGGTGGCAAAATGGATGCGTCTGGAAACGGACAAAATGGGTAATCTGTAGTATGGGTCGACAGGTCAGCAAACACTTTTTGTCCATTTATAAAAAATTTAAACGACACTACCTTAAATCGAAATATTTGGAAGTTGGGGTTTTTATGGGTGAAAACAAAAAAAAGATTGCCTGAAATAGAATTAGACAATATCCTGGTGGTGAGGTGCGTCCTCTATATCTAAGATGTCAAAAATGTAAATCCTACAAGATGCATGTATAATTGTATAGGTAGTTAATAGGAGTAGGCAAGATGCAAGATGAGGAGCTGTACTAAAAAAGCAAACTTGGTTTAACTTTTTATGCAATTAGCCCTTAATACACACTCCAGGTTCCAATCCGTTCGACCAAATTGACTCGTTTTAGATGAAAACATTATCTAAATCAACCCATTAGTGTGCAAAATGAGTAGAAAATACCACCAGTAAATAAAGTTCATATTAAACAAACTAACCGTTTTAAGATTTCTGGAGAACACATCTTTCATAAAGAGCCAGGAGATCTTTCTTGTTGGGATTCTTCAGCTGAAGCAACTCTTCACCAAAATTGTGTTTTGTGAGCTCTTGCTTGAGTTTCAGAATGGTGAATTTGGTGTAATCTTCATTACTGATAGGCTGACTATGGTTACTGTTATTATAATCGTCATCGCCTCTAAAAACTGAACCACCATCTTCAGTTGAAACAAACTTTGGCGGGCTAGTCATACTCCTAGACCTCTTATTTCCTCTAACTGCTCTATCTCCATCATGGTTAATACCGGTTTCTTGAACTGAATCGGTTCCCATTTCATTATCTTCAACCCTAAACCGTTTTCCATGTGAAGCTGTTCTTAGTTTGCTGTCTAGTGCAGACTCGTTAAGGCGGACAGCTGTCATTTGTTGTTGGAGCAAATCAAGCTTCCCTTGTGTGGCTTGTAACTGAACCGAAAGTGCTTCTGCCCGGTTAGTGGCTTCTGCCCGAGCTGCTCGTTCGGTTTCCAAAAGGCTTTCAAGGACATGTACAGTAGTAGCGCGTTGCTCGTTGTTTGATTTTAGTAATGTTTCTATCTCTTTCTCTCTCTCTTCAACTCTTGCCTCTAGCATTGCAACTTTAGATACACCATCCAGCTCAGCAGCTTGGAACCGTTCTAATTCATCAGATAAATCGTGTTTTTGTCTTTCTAGGTTCTCGATACGTCTCTCAAGCCTTGCGATTTCGGTCAGCCTTTCACCGGCTGCTCGTTGAATTTCATTTTTCTCTTTCTGGGCAGTTATGGCTTCTGCACGGGCAACATCAGCTAACTCAATTGCTCTTTTGGTTTCTTTTTCAGCATTTCTACATCTTTCTTGGACTTCCTCAAATCGGTCAAACTCAGATCGGTATTTCTGCTCTAGATGAATTCGTTCTTGCTCCAGAATTCTTGATTCTTTTTCATACGATTGAGCTGTTGCATTCGCACTTTCTAACCTTTCGCCTAACTCCTTGATATCACTTTTTAAAGCGGATATTTCTAAATCATAACTCTTTATCTTGGACTCAGCAGCCTGAGAATCATAATACATAGCATTAATACATCAAAAAGAAGTCACATACTTGAATTTTTCATATGTTGGGTGAATTTTGAACCACTGAGGCATTGATTGTACTTTGATTTTAATTGCAAGCTAAAAGTAGTTTTTTTAAAACAAAAGTTCATATGAGCTGCCCATAAATAAATACTAAAAAGAGTGGCGTTTCGACCAATTTACTTATGAAGGAGTCGACCTGGCATGTGTATTATCTCAAACAGGTCAAGTGAAAAAGAAATTGACTAAACGGAGAATCAACTCATCAAGCGGGTTGCAGGGGTTGAAAGTCATCCAAAGTTTAATGCATACAACCTCCTAAATGATTCATTCAAATATTTTTAAAGGTATTGTGATCATAATTAACACGTTAAGCATTCGTATAAAAAACTAAGAAATGAACAAAAAAGGTTTGTGAGTCACCCTGACCTGACATGCCCATTTCGACCCACACTAAACTAGAATTGATCTGTACACCACTAAAGTTGTGTGTTGCGTCCTACGCTTTTGAACATGTAAGTTTGTGGTGAAAACCCGTTTTAGTAGTGTATAACTAAACATTTAACGGTGTACAAATCACTTTTTATGCTAAAATGACTTGTTTCACCAAAGGACCCATTAGAAAGCCAGCCCATCTTGTTAGGATGGAGGCACACATGAACACATGAAAAAAAACAGTAAAGCAGTAACGACACGAGGGATTTATAGAGGTTCGGTCGCGGTGTGCAACCTACGCCCTCTTAGAGCAATTAGGGTTTTTATTTTTATTGGGTGACAATGATTACAAGTACAAAGAGATAGATTTATACGCTATAATTAGGGTTAATTTCTTTAGTTAACTAACTAAATAAACTAGGCCCATTTAGAGCTTGGGCCGGCCAAGCCCAACTGCTCCAAATTCAATACATCGAAGCCTACACCCAACACATCTCCCATTTATGAAAAGGACATCTTAGTTGGCACTATTACTCATAATCATAAGTTCTTGCCAGAATTGTTCCTCTTCTTTCTTGATATCGACTAGAAATGATTTATTACAATGAAAGCCAAGTAGGAATGTAGGATGGTTCAAATTCAAAAGGTCAATAACATGAAGATGTTTCCGATATTGGTGGCTATTCCAGAACACACTTACCTTCAACTCTAAGCTCAAAGTCGTTACACGTTGCTCAGCCTGTTCAATCTTCAATGTCTTGTCCTTTATCTCAGCTTCCTGCAGTTCCAAATCAAATTGCAGCCAAATAAAAAACCAGGTTTCAACGTTTTTTAAAAAAATAGCAAGCAGTAATTAAAAAATGTCACCTTCTCAGCAATTGTGGCACCAATCTCTGCTCGTAGAGCATCCTCACGAAGCTGAGTTTGTTTACTTGCACGGTCTTGTACAGCAGCAGCTTTTTCAAGTGCGATCTTTGCTTCTCTAACAGCAATATCATACTTGCGTTTCCACTCACCTGCTTCCTCTTGAGCAGACAAAGTCTGTTCCCTTGCAGCAGCCAATCTTGCTTCTGCTGCACTGCTTCTAGCCTTAAGATTTGCTACTTCTGATGACGCTTGTTCTTCCCCTGCTTTCTGTTTAGACAAGGCCACCTCATACTTTCTTTTCCATTCCATGGATTCATGTTTGGAAGCTTCTAGAGCTTTTGATAAGCTCGAGTATTTTTCATCTAAGGAGCTGGAATTCTTTTTAAGATCAGCTATCCGGTTCCTGTATTCCTCTGTAAGCTTATTTTTGTCATTAATGGCATCTTCGTAGCGTTTTAAGTAATCAGATTTGTATTTTTCACTAGCTTCTAGTTGCTTGGTAAGCAATCCCATTTTATCTTCAATTGACCGGCATTTTAACCGGAGGGAACTTTTCTCTGAAGAAATATGATCTATTTGCTTCTTAACAAAGTCGAGGATTGGACCTTCTATGCTAAAACATTAAAAAGAACACAAAAAAAAAAAAAAAAAAATCAAATCTCTAGAAAGTGAAACTAGCAAAGTAATTTTAAAAAATACAATATATAAGACTGGAACCTTTGTCGTAAAAAAGAAGCTAGCTTCTGCCACTTCTCTGGACCATATGAAGTTGTTTCATAGCTGTTTAATAGCTGATCAAGAACCTACATGACAAAACCAAAATAGTTATGAACCTTCACTATCACTAGAATATGTAAACAAGATTTAAAAATATTTAAACGTCCAAAATTGCATCTCTTCTTAACACTACAAATACATAAAAAATTCAAGAAAAGATCCGGCCATTGACATGCTACCAAGCCTAAAACCGTCTCTGTCACTCTGTCATATGAAAAAGCTAGAACTGTAAATGTGATGTCATTTACCTTTTAACTCGTATATATTATGAAGTAAATGAAAATTTGATAACAGTTTATTATTTAGAGAGTACCACAAAAGACAGTTCATGGGGATAAACAAAAATATACTTTTAAACATCTATAACCATCCACGTCAACTTTGACAAGAGCAATGTTAAGATTGGCTTTTTAAGTTCCGAAGTAGGTGAGTGATCTAGTACTTAGGAGTAATGCTTAAAGTTAAACTTTTAGTTCATTTTAACTACATACTCTCAATGGTAGAATTATACTAAAAACTTTTGACTTTCTTTGGAAGTTTGCAAGGTTGGTCAATAGTCAATACTAACAGTCATAGTGTGAAATGACATTAAAAAAACAGATGCACGCATCCACACAATTAAACTGATTTCAGCACTCCTGAAAACAAAATTATGACCAGAAAAGGGTCAACAGTGTAGCACTTCCATACATAGAAACAATATGACAATACCTTCAGAATATCATCAAACTTTGCAGCAGGAGCTTGACAGGCTGTTCTTAGCTCTTTCTCCATTTTCTGTATGGCATTTGAGCATTGCATGTAAGCCTTCATATAGGCCTCTCTTTTGTAATCCTGCATCAAAAAGATTAAAAATCTGTATCAACATAACTAGATGACTATCAAGATAGTAGCACAAATTTCAGTTAAACTGTAAGAAAGTAAGATAGAAGATTTCATTTGAAGTAGAAAGTGCTGCATTTTTTTGTGACAGAGGGTTAGCAGTCACTATGAAAACATTTGTGATTATAAATCCATTTACACTGCTAAATCAGATACAAAAATAAAAAATAACCGATACAACTCAGTCGCTCTAAACCATAGCACCTGATGTTGTTTTAATAATTTATAATAGCGTGAAATTCATGACTCTATAACATCACATTCATCTGCATGGGACATCATTTATTTGATTACTTCTTCAAATGTCTCAGAAGTTAACTACAAATAATCAGAACTCTTAAGTATTTGAAATAATAGTGGATTTAAAACTGCGTATAAAATTATAAATAAAACACCTGGTACTGTTACAATCATCATTGAAGATATGTGAATATGAGGTGGTGTGCATTGAGTGATGGATAGCAAATTAGCAACAATTTCATAGAACCTTTTCATCTAATGAAATGTTAACAAATATTGAGAGATAAGTGGGGTGGGCCACTTGTATATCAAACAGTTTATGTGAATATACAAAAAAAATCTTAGCAATATAATAAAGGTTTCCGAGATAAGCTACCTCAAATTCTTTTTTCAAGAAAGCATGAAGACGCTTTTCACATCTTTGCCTAACAGAACCAGCCCCAACAGCAATTGAATTAAAAGCAGCCACAGCCTTCTGAACAGCTTCTTCATGCGCTTCTCGTATTGCAGCCTGCAAGCGTGTGAAAAATGAATTATTGCACCATATGATTATTTGGTAAAACTGAGATACAAAAGATAATGAAGATCACAAAAACCGCACTTCTTCAGGGGGCTTTGTACTGTCGAAAGAAGACTTGTAAACTTCAGTAGCATGTTCTAAAGCCCTTTGGCATTCTGTTTCCTCGACACTCTGGAAAATGAAAATAGTTGAGAACTTTGCTCAAAATATTAAAGCACAATTGAAAAACCATGACAATTAAAATACATAAAATGAATTGTGAACTTCTTAAACAGCATATTAATACAGACGACCAATTTAAAATAATGTCATCAAGTGATGATCAGATATGTGTAAAAAATGTATTATCAGAAGTAGACCATTTATACAGTATCATAGCACTAGAATAACATGTTAGGTATTATGTGTACGCGGCTGACCCGAGGATTCGGATAGGGTACGAAATCAATACAATACTACGGCTCGGGCCTTAAGAACTTGTCGGTATTTCTAATTGATTTCTAAAACGAGTGACGAGATAATGATAGCAATAATAGTAGTAATAAACGTAACTACGCAGCGGAAATAATTTAACCAAACAACCAATAACGTGAACTAATCAAACTGAACAGAATACCCAAAAACAGAACCTGTTTTGAAGGCTGTTCTTTGACCAGAAACAAAACAGAAAACAGCAGCAGCAGTGCACAAAACAGAACAGAACAGCAGCCTGTTCACTGCAGCAAATCAGCCCCTTTGCGGCGGCTGTGATGGCGGCTGCAGGTGGTTTATCAGCTGCAAACAGCAGCCCTTCAGAAGGATGTTGGTGGCGGCAGAAGGCAGCAGCAATAATGCTGCTGTTCTCGGCAGAAAACACACACACAATCACACGAGCACAGAATAGTATCAAAGCAGTAAAGAACACAACGATTTAACGTGGTTCGGTCAAGGATTGACCTACGTCCACGGGCTACGAACCAGGGTTTCTTTTTATTACTTTCAAGACTTAAAGATTACAAGTACATATGTGGGTATTTATAATAGAAGACAATAAAAACTTAACAAAAATAAGTTGAGGCAGATTAGGGTTAGGGCCGGCTGCCCCTAACCCCTTTCTGCAGCAGCTGTGAGGCTGTTCCAAGGCCCGACCCAAGATGGATCGGAGCCCACAACACAACAATCTCCCACTTGGGCTTCGAAACATCTTCACTAGTCCTCCACATCAATGCGTCAAACACTTCAACCTGCTTCCACCTGGATGCGTGAAACATTTGCAACTGCACTTGTCTTGTACTTCTGTAATCTTGAACCTTTATGAAGAGAACCCTTCATACCACCTGATTCGTAGCCGCCTTCATCTGCAATTAACCCTGAAGGCCAACTGAAGCTACACAGAGCTTCAGTTTATCCAACGTGACAACTTTAGTGAACATGTCAGCTGGATTCCTGTCCCCTTTGATGTTATTCAACTGGATAGTACCATCACTGATTAGCCCCCTTATGAAATGATACCTCATATGAATGTGCTTAGTCTTCCCATGATAAACTGGATTCTTTGCAAGTTTTACAGCACTTTCATTATCACAGTACAACGGATACTCTGCTTGTTTTCTATCTAATTCACCCAGAAAAGTTTTCAACCAAACAAGCTCTTTACTAGCCTCAGCGGCTGCCATATACTCAGCCTCTGTAGTTGAAAGTGCCACGCTCTTTTGGAGCCTAGACATCCAACATATTGCAGTATCACCCATAGTAAACACATACCCTGTTGTACTTTTATAGGTCTCTTTACATCCACCCAAATCTGCATCAGAATAACCTTTGAGAATTGCATCTCTACCTCTAAAACATAAAGCCATCTTTGAAGTGCCCTTCAAATATCTAAGCAGCCATTTAACTGCTTCCCAGTGTTCTCTCCCGGGATTGGACATAAACCTGCTAACAACTCCCACTGCATGAGCAATATCGGGCCTTGTGCATACCATTGCATACATAAGACTGCCCACAGCTGATGCATAAGGAACCTTCGCCATGTCGGCCTTGTCTTTATCTGTCTTTGGAGACTGATCTTTAGAAAGCTTAATATGACTACCCAGTGGTGTATTTCGGGTAGTTGTCTTCTCATGATTCATTTTGAATTTCTCTAATATTTTCTTAATATACTTTTCTTGAGATAATATTAAAGAACCGCTCTTCTGATTCCTGGTGATGCTCATGCCGAGTATCTGCTTAGCTGGACCTAGGTCTTTCATTTCAAATTCTTCAGACATCTGTCGTTTCAACCTATTAATTTCTGACATGTCTGAACCGGCTATCAGCATATCATCCACATAAAGGAGAAGAATGATATAGGAATTCTTGAATTTCTTAAGATAGCAGCAGTGATCCATCTCGCACCTCCTATACCCATTTCTGCCCATAAAATCATCAAACTTAATATACCACTGTCTGGGCGCCTGCTTCAAACCATAAAGACTCTTCTTTAGTTTGCACACCATGTTTTCCTTACCAGCTATCTGAAAACCCTCTGGTTGTGCCATGTAGATATCCTCCTTAAGGTCGCCATGCAGAAAAGCTGTCTTTACATCTAGCTGTTCTAAATGTAAGTTTTCTGCAGCCACGATACTAAGCACCAGTCTGATTGTAGTCATTTTAACCACGGGAGAAAATATTTCATTGTAATCAACCCCGTGCTTTTGTTGGAACCCCTTAACTACCAATCGTGCTTTGTATCTCTTAGTTCCATCACTTTCATCCTTGATTCTATATACCCATCTGTTTTGAAGAGCTTTCTTCCCCGTGGGAAGTTTAGTAAGAACCCAAGTTTGGTTCTTTTCAAGCGAACCCATTTCTTCTTTCATTGCGCGCTCCCACTGAGACGAATCTTTCACACGGATGGCCTCTGAGTAGCATTGTGGTTCACCATTTTCAGTGAGAAGAAGATAATTAACTGATGGAGAATATCTCTGAGGAGGTACAGACGTTCGAGTAGACCTCCTAACCCAATGTGAAGTATTTGAATTTCCTGAATCATTTGATGGTGCGGATTGTTCATCCACAGGATCTGAACTCCCACTATCAAAGAGATCTTCTTGTTCTTCAAATTCTTCCTGATCATTATCTTCAGTTTCTGAACTTTCTTCTTCAGTACTCTGATTGTTTTCTTCAGTATTTTGACTTTCTGTCTCTGAAACATGGCTTTCTGAATTCTGGTTATCATCTTCAAACACCACCTGATCTTTACGAGTTTCTGGTATGGTTGAATTCTTGTCTTTGTAAAGTTTAGTTTCATTAAAGACCGGATCTCGACTCCTGATAGTTTTCCTGGCTTCGAAGTCCCAAAGCCTATATCCCATCGATTCAGATCCATAACCAATGAAGGTACATTTCTTTGCCTTAGGATCAAGCTTATCCCTCTCAAAGTCTTTTACACCAGTATATGCATCACAACCAAAAAACCTTTAGATGTTTGTAACTAACCTCTCTTCCAAGCCATTCCTCTTCTGGTATTTTGAAACCAAGAGGAACCGAAGGTCCTCTGTTTATCAGATATGCAGCAGTGTTAACTGCATCAGCCCAAAAGGTTTTGGGAAGCCCTGCATTCAATCTCATGCTCCTGGCTCGTTCATTCAACGTCCTGTTCATTCTCTCAGCTACTCCGTTTTGTTGGGGAGTACCGGGAACCGTCTTGATCATTTTGATTCCTCTTTCAGCACAGTAATTCACAAATTCATTGCTGATATATTCCCCTCCATTATCCGACTTTATACACTTCACCTTCAGATTGGTTTCCATCTCAACGGCTGCTTTCCATTTCTTGAAAACATCAAACACATCATACTTGTTTTTGAGAAAATAAACCCATACTTTGCGCGTCGCATCATCAATGAAGGTAACATAATAGCTGGAGCCTCCTAATGATGTTACAGGAGTTGGTCCAAACACATCAGTGTGGACAAGTTCAAGTTTTTCAGCCTTAGGTGTCTTTCCCGTCTTCACAAAAGTAACACGTTTCTTCTTACCAAGCACACATGGTTCGCAGAATCCGGCTTCAAGTTCTACTTTCTTCAAGTCTGGGAATTTACCTCTTTCTGCTAACATCTTCATGCCTTTCTCACTCATATGACCAAGTCGTTGATGCCACAAACTAGATTGACTTGGTCCACTGGTTACTGCATTCACATCACCTGCCGGTACCTCAACCATGTATAAAGTACCTTTCTTTTTCCCACGAGCAACTACCAAGTTTCCTTTGACGACTTTCCATTGTCCACCCCCGAACAACACATCATAACCTTGGTCATCTAATTGCCCAATGGAGATTAGCATCTTCCTCAACTTAGGAATTACCCTAACATCTTTCAGTGTCCATGTATTTCCTAGAGGAGTCTTCAAATCAATGTCTCCCATCCCAGTAATATCCAGAGTCTGATCATTAGCCAAACGAACTTTGCCAAAGTTTCCTGTTCTCAAATTCTTCATCTTCTTTGAGCTAAAGGTAGCATGAAAAGAAGCGCCAGAATCCATGATCCATGACTCAGTGGTGTTCTCAACGCAACAGATAAGAGTATCATCATCTGTATCATCCGTAGCAGCGTTAACCTCTTTCTTTTCTTTAGATGTCGATGGTTTGGGACATTGACTTCTGAAGTGCCCGGTCTCCTTGCAATTCCAGCAAGTAATATCTTTTCTTGGTCTTGATTTACTTCTTCTCTTTGATTTAGATCGGCCCCTGTTACCTCCTCGTTCGTTCTTCCTTCCTCTACCTTCAGTACTCAACAAGGAACTAGAAGACTCACCAGTGCTCCTCCTTCTAATGTCCTCACTCATAATCAGGTCGCGAACTCCATCAAGTTTAAGCTTAGTGTTTCCAGACGAACTACTAACTGCTGTAACGGTTCCTGACCAGCTTTCAGGTAACGAGGATAACAATAGTAAGGCTAGGACTTCATCATCGAATTTGATATCGACAGACACTAGGCGAGAAATAATAGAGTTAAAGTTGTTAATGTGAGTGTTAACAGAACCACCTTCCTTTAGTCTCGTGTTTACAAGTTCCCGAATAAGAAAGACCTTGTTGGCTGCGGACGGCTTCTCGTACATGTTAGACAGTGCATCCATGACGCCTTTGGCTGTCGTTTCCTTCAGAATGTTAAAGGCAACATTCTTTGTCAGCGAGAGTCTAATCACAGCAACAGCTTTCCTATCAAGTGCAGCCCAATCAGCATCTTTGGTGTTTTCAGGTTTATCACCGAACAACGTTGCACTCAAATCTTTCTGAACAAGTAAGTCTTCGATCTGCATCTTCCACCATCCAAAATCGACGCCATCAAACTTCTCGATTCTCGTTTTACCCTCATCAGCCATAATACCGGAGATCAAAGGATGAGAGCAACCAAGGCTGTGATACCACTTGTTAGGTATTATGTGTACGCGGCTGACCCGAGGATTCGGATAGGGTACGAAATCAATACAATACTACGGCTCGGGCCTTAAGAACTTGTCGGTATTTCTAATTGATTTCTAAAACGAGTGACGAGATAATGATAGCAATAATAGTAGTAATAAACGTAACTACGCAGCGGAAATAATTTAACCAAACAACCAATAACGTGAACTAATCAAACTGAACAGAATACCCAAAAACAGAACCTGTTTTGAAGGCTGTTCTTTGACCAGAAACAAAACAGAAAACAGCAGCAGCAGTGCACAAAACAGAACAGAACAGCAGCCTGTTCACTGCAGCAAATCAGCCCCTTTGCGGCGGCTGTGATGGCGGCTGCAGGTGGTTTATCAGCTGCAAACAGCAGCCCTTCAGAAGGATGTTGGTGGCGGCAGAAGGCAGCAGCAATAATGCTGCTGTTCTCGGCAGAAAACACACACACAATCACACGAGCACAGAATAGTATCAAAGCAGTAAAGAACACAACGATTTAACGTGGTTCGGTCAAGGATTGACCTACGTCCACGGGCTACGAACCAGGGTTTCTTTTTATTACTTTCAAGACTTAAAGATTACAAGTACATATGTGGGTATTTATAATAGAAGACAATAAAAACTTAACAAAAATAAGTTGAGGCAGATTAGGGTTAGGGCCGGCTGCCCCTAACCCCTTTCTGCAGCAGCTGTGAGGCTGTTCCAAGGCCCGACCCAAGATGGATCGGAGCCCACAACACAACATAACAGGATAGAAGATAATGACAGTTGTAAAGTAATGTGTGAGGCCTCCTTAATTAGATATCCCCACATCCATCAATTCCATATATCAAAACAATCTGAGCTGACAGATTAACAGCAGTAATAATGCCAATGACATAGAAGATTGTAATGAAGACGTAAAAATTGCATATAGAACTAACCTGCCATGAGGAAGTTATTGTTGGCACTGCACCATTATTGAGAGCATCCAAAAATGACTGGGTAATGCCAGCAAAAATGGGTCCGGTCATCACTGTGGCCCCTACCTGTTTGGGTCTAGTCCTCTCAAAAACAAACCTAGTTAATGCATCCAGTCCTAACTTGAACTCTGGCCTCAATTGATCCATCTATGTCACAGCAAGATTCTAAAGGGTAAGACTAAACACAAAATTACAGAACCATGATGGTATAAAAACCAAAATTATTTTTATGTTCAAAAGAGAGATTACTAACTGATATTTGATCAAGCCGCTGGAGCTCTTTTTCATTGCTCAAAGGTCTCACAAGTGTGAAGCATTCCCTGTCTGGAAAGAGTGCTCTAATGGATTCTCGAATCTATTAATTATCAATTGTTCAGGAATCCAAAAAATATATAAACTATAAAAACATATTTACAATCTAAAATCAGAGAAAATTGAGCTGAAGGAAAAACCTCATTTTTGGCAGAGACATCTCTTGCATCACCTTGTACTGGCCTCAAAGCAAGTTCAAGGTAGTCCCGGGGAGTTATTTTCCTGTTATCCTCCACCAAATCCAAATAGAAATCCTGCGAATTGAAACATGATAGTAAGCAAAACGATACGATAATAGCATCAACTGGCTACCTAGCATGACTAATAAGATCAGGCTGATCAGCAACTCAATGAGTCACCGAATAGCCTCACATCTAAGTCACCTAGAGGTGGGCAGTGGACCGGTGGTAAACTCTAACCCAGTTATTTGTGAACAGGGCGATTCAGATTATGTTATATTTGGCTAGCCAAACAAACAAAATCATAAATAAGAACAGCTAATAGAGATACGAGTGAGGTGGATTACAAAGGACGCAAGCCACAAAGTGTAATTCTTAACGCACAAAACCTATTACATTATAATTCAAAATTAGAATGTCGTCAGGAAATTATAATTTTTGTAATCGCCTCTTGACACACTAATATTTAAGAAGAGGGGGGGGGACTTAAAACCTTTAAGAGAAAAAGTATTTCATGTCAACCCAGCCAGGCCGTCTCGTGTCAACCCGTAACAAAATAGTGCCACCTCTAAAGTCTACATATCAGTAAAAATTATAACAGCAAGAATGTACCCTTAGAAGCCAAACAAAGATAGGGGAGAATTGTCCAAGCTCAGAAGCAGTGGTCTTCCCACCAGAAGCTCTTACTCGAATATGCTTGGTCATTTCAGTTACAAGAGAGAGACGATCCAGTGCAGCCTCGTCTATACCTCCCATCTGAAACACAGAGGGTATAACCTGTCAGATGAAGTAACAGCTATGCAAAGAATGAATCAAGAAGATGAAAAAACTCTGACCTGGTTGTATATGAACATGCTGGATAAAAGTACAGCCAGAGAGAATATCTGTGTGCTATAAGTTCCCTGTTGAATGACACAAAAAAGAAAGTTACAGAAGATCAACACACAATTTATAGAACTAGATCTTTTAAGAGCCCAGCCAACCGTTTGATCATAAGCATCAATTCCTTCACTGTCTATCAGTAAGAGATTGTATTCAGTTCCATCAAGAGCCGTTCTCCTTAAAGGAGTACTCCAAAGCCAAAGCCCTTTGGTGCATGGACGGTGAGTTGATGCCACCTGGAATCCACTACTCCTTCCGAGAAGCTACAAAAAAAGAAAAAATATTACAATGAAAGACCCAAACTTGATCGACTTTACCACTTATCCTAAAAGTGAAAGCTAACATTTTTTAACATGGTCATGTCTTCAATATATATAAGATGAACTGAAAATTCCTATCACTGTACCGTTAAATTAACAAATGAACATGTGCAGAGGTCAATTTTTCTCAGATATAGAAATATACTAGACGAATACGTAGCAGATTACCTCACATGACCTGCAGTTGTAAGAGATTATGATAAGCTAAATTATTTCTGCAGTATGCAGCATTGCCAAACCAAATGTTAAAATTATCTACAAAATAGGTTAAATGTCTCAAACTGGAACTTACAGTTAACTTGAGTGGCGCTAATAAACTTCAGTTATATATGGACCTTCATATATATCCAAAATCACCTAAAGAAGGTTTCTCTTTTAGGTTCATTTTAGTATCAGTTACACTATTTTGTTAAATAGACTTTTAACATCATGTCTTGTTGTAGGTTGGGTTCACGCTCTATGGGTGATTGGATCCTTTTATGAGCTCTGGAGCGGGGGGTCTCGAAGTAAGCAGCCTCTCTAACCTATGGGTTAGAGGTAAGACTTGCCTACATCTCACCCTCCCCATAACCTGTCCATAGCGTTGCTATGGATGGGATGCACTAGGTATGATTATGATTACGAGACTTTTAACACCATAAATAATTTCTGCTACACTTAGCATGTATGTTTCGTTTAATTGTAGCCATACTCGCAAGTCATATGAATTATTCCAAACTTAAAACTAATAAGTTAAAAGTATGTAGATATAAACAAAGGATGAAACCAGGACCTCGGTGTTGATGACCATTTCTAAGGAATAATTTACAATGAAGGATAAAGGATAAAACAAAAACTTATATCAAACATTTAGCAGAATAGTGGTATGCGGAATGCTAAACCTGAAGTGTTTACAAGCACATAGAGTGTTCCAACTACTGTAGTACCTTCTACCACCAATTTAGCCTACATATTACATAATCAGCTCCTTAGAGCCACAACACCCAAAATGCTAACTCTAGAATAAGCAACGTCCTAAAAATTCTCCATCTAAACATCACTAATTTCAACAAAATAACAGTCAAAATTTGGCATTAGTCGGAGAATAAATGGATTTTGATTTCTACAAAATACAAATGAAGCAGAAGACCGAAGACACTCCACAGTCCACTGCCCAATGCAAGCATGGCAATTCGAACAAACAAGTTTCCAAGAATTATTTCACAGTCCATCTAAAGCCCTAGCTTCAGAATAACTAACCATGGTCGTATCATGGTGCAATATCTGTAACCTATAAACTACTGCATAGTCGTATCACGGTGCAGTTACTCATTTATTGGTAACACCCTGGACTAAAGCCAATAAACTAACTTCTACCAAACTAACCACTTAATTAAACATTGCCTTCACTTAAAACCCTAGAATCTAAACTAAATATCAAAATCCTGCACAGCATACGATCAATGAATCATGAATCAAGCATTTCTAACAACATTAAACTACAAAAACCTAAGTAATTTCTACACAGAGGAATATACCTGATTCAAAATGTAACTCTTGCCTTGACGAGCACGACCGCAGACCGAAACAACGCCGATTGGCTCTTTAACAAGCTGAAGAACAGCAACAGCTTCGGGATCCATCTGAAACTTCCCTCTCTCGTCGCAATAGACGAGACGAATGGGTCTGGCGGGGCCGGACGCGACGGCGGTGGATGGAGAGAACAGTGGCGTTGATGGAGACGACGGCGACGGCGACTTTGAAGATGATGAGTCGCCGGAAGTTCCTCTGCCGAAAAGACGCATCATCGTTGGTGGATCGTGTTGCGTGTGGAGGAATCGGTGGCGATTATCGGCTTCGAACGGTGGTTGTTTTACTGAGGGTTTGTATACGGCGGTGAAGGCGGAAAGCTGTTTTTACCGCAGAATATAAACACACTACTACCGTATGATTATCGTAAAATTATTGTATGATTAACTAGTTTTAGTAAATCCGGATACTACACGGGTTGAATAAATAAAATATTAAATATAATAAAATTTTATCAAATATAAAAAATATTTTATGATAAAATATAATTAAAATTACATATAACAAGAACAATATGTAATAAAACTATTATATCAATTTTTTAAACTTTTGGTTTAAAATTTTTTTTACAAAAAATAATAAATATTTTGTTTCAAAACAAATCGTATTAAAAAATATCATTTTTTAAAATTTTCTTATTATAAATTTCAATTTTAATAATTTTTTGTTTATAAAAAATTAACTTTTTAAAAACACTAATTTTAAAAAAGCTTGATGTTTTGTAAAATTTCTTATTCTATAAAAATTATTTTTAAAAATAACATAGATCTTTTTTTAAAATTATTAAAAAATTATTTTTGTTCTAAAAAAAGTTAAATAATATTATTTATAATTAAGTTAATTATTTATTAGGAGATAAAAGCGGTAAATTTTTTGCGAGAATAAATGTGGTGTCGCCATGTGTCACCACAAGATACTTTTTTTATTAGAGTAGAAAGATTTATCACGCACGTCTCATACAGGTCTATGTGATATGAAATTTGCCGGGTTAAGTTTAGCATAAATAAGTTCGGGTTGAATTTGCGGGCTAGTAAGACTAACAGATTGTGTTCGTGTTAAACCGATGGGTTCATAGGTTAAATATTTTAATCTGTTTACTTGTTTGTTTGTTAGTTTAGCATAAATAAGTTCGGGTTAATTTCGGGTTGAATTTGCTAGCTAGTCGAACTAACAGATTGTGTTTGTGTTAAACCGATGGGTTCAAGGGTTAAATATTTTAATTTGCTTACTTGTTTGTTTTTATATTTTCATAGATGTTATATGATAAGTTAAATCAGTTGACTATTTGTTATTATATTCTAGCTTTTGATGAATAGTAGTAATTTCTTATTTGTTCAAATGTCACTCGTTGATTGGGGCACGATCCCATTTTATAATCTTTTCTTTTTGTTTATTTCCAAATTTGCTGTTGTTTAAAAAAAATTATGAAGACGCTTTAAGAATCAAAAAGTGTTGACAATCTAGTGGTAAGCGTAGAGCGTACATTGCTTCCCTCATCAGGTTACATCCGAGTACTTAAATTTAAAAAAAAAAAAAAAAAAAAAAAAAAAAAAAAATTGGGTTGACCATTTATAGTTGTTGGTTATGGTGTTGCGGCGTAGAGACATAAAAGCGGTGGAACCAACAATGATATTCAAATTAACTTTCCTGTCTTTTTTTCCTTTTTGTTGGGCTTGTGTTTTCATGTATGCCCTTGGCCTTGTCCTGCCCACATCACTTCCCCGTATTAATTTAGTGAATTCAAACGAATGACATTTAATCCGCTAATACCCCCCCCCCCCCCCCGAATATCGGTTTTTTCTTATAGTTACATCTAACTTTGCATTTGTAATTATTTGAACCAATATGAAGACTATCACCAATATACTAGACCATAAGATCACGATGAATTTTGATAGCAATTATCAAGGGTAGGATGCTAAAGATAGGGTGTTTATACTTGAGTATGTCAGTGCTGCTAGACCTCAAAGCTAGGCTTTCTAGTCGGTAGTTTCGGCTATTTAAGAAGTATTCAACAATCTTAATAGGTAATTTGATTAAGCTAGACTTTGTTGAACACTTTGGTGGATCCTTGTCACGTTAGGAACTTTTATATATTTAAGTAGATACAGATTTTAATACTTTTTTTCGATTTTACCTTTGTTACTTGTACTTATTTCGTCAAATAATGATGTTGCCTTCTCAAATTCCGTATGACATCTTCGTGTAACCTACGGGCGGGAATTCATGACACAAGGGGTAAACAAATATGTTATAAAATTATCGTTTGGTCTAAACGGGTTGACCGGCTTACGAAGTTTCGTGTTTAATAAATCATTTGTGGTTGGGTTGTGTCGTTGATAAAAAGTGTTGACCACCAACCAATTGGAAACCTATATTAAAAGGGTAAAAAGAATGTAAATCATAAGTTCACCCAACACAATTACTACCTACCTATCAAACTGCTAACAACCCGTTTGACTACATAAACAAGTAAGCGATGACACGGGTCAGTTACACCGATTATACTTATAAGGGTAAGGCTTAGTTTTTCGACATGATTAATTAAACCATGGACACCAACTTTGCATGTATGTTGCAGAGCACATCATTTCATAGCATATATGCTTGTCATTTCTTCAATAACCGCTATTATTTCACATGTATTTTTCTAAAAGTCTGTTTTTATCTATAAATTTTATTATGTTAATAAACGCCAAAAGTAACCCAATAAATTATTTTTCTTTAAATTCTATGTATATTTCCTACGGAACTAAAAGTCATACATATATATGAATCATGACAATAATCTTAGTCTAAGAACAGGACCCACTTCGATTCGCCACGTGACAAATTACGCTGTAAAGTCAAAACAGTTGACCAAGTGAATTCCCATCTCAAGTCATAAGCGAAAGTTGACCTTCATTTTGCTCTATTCATAATCATAAGCATGCTACTTAACATCAATGGCACCAAAAAGTTGGATGCAATGGAGTTCGCTGAGCTCGGTTCTCCGGTTGGCTCGGATGACGTGTAACCGGGCTGGTCTGTGTAACCGCCCGGTGCACTAGGTGACGTAGGATACGGGTTGATTGGTGTACTCATTCTGTGATCAAACACATAAACTTATGAGTTAGTTTACATGAACAAGCTAGTGTATGGTCTTTAGACTTAATTGCACCAAGGTCTAACTAGGGTTCTCTTACGTGGGGGGTGTCGGCGCCGATGGCGTGGTTGGTGCCGGTGGAGTCATGCCTAATGACTTACCACCGGAAGGAAACTGACAGCTTCCTGAACCTACAACGGGTTTAACATGATCATTAGTATTCGAGCCGCGATACAATGTTAACATGGTTAAAAGGGTCAAAACTCCTTACTTGGGTCTGTGTTGGTAAGTTGTGCAACTCCTCCAAAAGAGCAACTAGTTGGAGCAGGGTTTTTTTGATAATATGCATTGAAAGCGTACGAAGCGTGGTCTTTAACTGTGTTCGGGTTGTAACAACTCGCGCCTGGTTGAATTGCTGAACAATCAGCCCCTCCATAGCCACAAGCATAGTCGAGAGCAACTTGTAGAGCGGTTTCAGAGGCCGACTGGCTTGCAACACACCACGATCCACCAGATGATGATGGACCTGAAGGACCAGTTGGTCCTGTCTGGCCTGTGGGACTAGAAGGACCAGTTGGACTAGTTTGGCCAGTGGGACCAGATGGGCCCGTTGGACCACTTGGGAATGGGGTGGGGTTGTTTGGTTGGAAACCAGATGGTGGTGGTAGGGTTGTGGGTTCTCCGGTGGGAGTGGTGGTGGTTGGCGGAAACGGGGTCGGTGAATATGTGTTCGGTGTGCCGGTTGGGGTGGTTGGTTGAACAATGGGAATATCATCTAGTTCGGTGGTGAAACTTGAAGGAGATGAGAATGTGTTGTCTTGTTGAAGGTGAAGTATTTTCTTGTGTAAGATTGCTTGCATATGTGGTTTCTCAGCAAAGCTTGAATCTAAAGAAAGAAATCAACAAATCATTAATATTCTTTCTTTTGCATAATGTATAGTTTAATAAACATTTATTTGCTAGTTAAATTGACAAAAATACCCTTAAATAACTAGAATAACATCAATAGTCCTATGGTCGATCATGGAAGAATTTGTAATTTCTGTTTGAGTTTCCTTAAAACACCAACAAGCGGGTTTATTGACAAAAAAAGATTTTGGAGGAAAAAAAAAACGTATGTTCAAGTGACATCAAAAGGTCGAAATATGTTCGTTTGTCCGTTAACGTCAAAAACAACCTCCAATTATTAGAATAACATCAATCGGTCATATGGTCGAAAAAGGAATAATTTGTAAATTTGGTTAAAGTATATACGAAAAATCGTCATGCGATTTTAAAAGGGAAACAAATATTTGAACTAAAAAATGAAATACATCTTTAAACTTAATCAATTTCTGATATATTTTAAGCATAAAACGTATTAAACTATTAAAGAAAGAAATAAATGTCACCTGTACAGAGAACGAAAAAAACTACAATCAACAACGAACATTGAACTACCCGGGGACCCATAGCCTCCCGAAAATGACTACTACTAGTATATTTCCGGGAATAAAAGGTTTTCGGAGAAGAAGAAAGCGCGTATACAATGGTTTCTTTGCAGTATTCGGGTTTGAAAGAAAGAGAAACACGTTTGAAGATATAGAGGAGGCATCTTTGATAGCTTGAATGTGTATATGTATAATGGAGGAAGAATCAAAGGTTTCTTCTTGGTGGAAGAGGTGATGGAATATGAGAAAACTTGAGACATGAGGCATTGGGTAGTTGGGAACTACAAGCAAGAAACAGGTGCCCAAATAGGCAACAAATGGAAAGAATTAATATAGTATTTTTAAGGTAAAAATATAAAACATTAGTTTGTTTAGTGAGAATTTAAAAAAATACATATACATATAGTTTCTTTCCGCAGATCAAAAGTACAAGAATAATTAGCAGAAAAATAGAAAAGACAAGATCAACACCATTATTTAAAAGATGAGGTTATTTATGTTGTTTTTTAACCATCAGTGTTTTAAGTTAAAACAAATTGGTTAAAATAACATGTTAAACAAGTCAAAATGATATAGAAATTGTTTGAAGTATGCTCAAACACCTCCATCCTAATAAATAGTTCCATTTTAATTTTTTTATATAATATATACAACATATTAAGATAATAGATAAAAACAAAAAAATATTGATGGTTTAATGCAACTCAACTCGCCAAGTAAATTAAAAATATTACAGTAATAGAGTGACGCAAATAATTTTTTTTAATATTAGAAGGTCACATGCTCAACGACCAACACACGTTATGGTTTACATGATATGGTTGGTTAAGAGGGACTGTTAGAAGATATAGACAATAATACCTAAATGTTTGTTTTTAATATAAGAATTATAATGAAGAAAAAAATCCAAAGTATATTGTTATTTTGAACAAGTGGCGGATTCTAATAATTCATCTTTTGGATGGATTTTTGGGAATTTGCTTTGTTTGTCCTTTTTACTGTTTCATGGGACGAAGATTTGATTCTAGTGTAGTGAACTTAAATTGGTATTTAACAAATAAAAAGAGAGAGTTCATTGTGTACCAAAAGTAAAAGTGATGTTTTCTTTTCTCTATGTGAAGAATATGATAAATAAAATGGTTAAATTTTTTTAAAATATATAATGAAATTAATTAAGAACAGAATATATGGGTCAATTAAAAAATATATATTTTGTGTTTAAAGAATGAGAAATAGGGTTGACATAACAAGTTAAAAACGACACGATAAGACACAAATATGATAAGTACTGACAAGAACATGACAAGATAACAAATCATGTCAATTTTTCCAAAAGCGAGCACGATAAAACCTATAAAGTGACACGATAAAAATAACATAATTAGTTAAACAAAAGTTGACAAAAGTTCATAAAATCTTGAATAGCACACAGTCTTTAACATAATAATCCCTAACATATTTGAAACAAAAGTCAATAAAAATTTGATTAACGTATAACATAGTTTAGACATGTACGTCCTCCCAAAGAGGTGTCAAGGAGGCCAATGACTCGATCAGTTGTAATGTAGCAGTTGTATTCAATTGAAGTGGCTGGACAAGGGGATTAATATAATGAACTTGAATCATAATGATATATATCATAGATATATATATTTTATTACTTTAAATAAGTTTAAAATATTAAATAGTTTTAAACATGTACGGATGTACCTTAACATGTTAATGGTTTTAACCTTGTGTCTTAAACGTGTCGACCTCTTAATGAACTGAAACTTCTTAAAGGAAAACACGAAACTTGTTAAAGGCAAACACGAAACTTGTTAACTTCATATCATATAGTGTTAACAAGTTTGTATAAAAAATTGTCGGCTCTAATGAGAAAATACATGTTACAACTTATAACATGCGTAATTCATAATTTTTTTTATTAACAAAGGTATGTATGTTCATAAACCTTTAATGAAACATGTCAAATTGTTTAAAGCGAAACGGTCAGCCAATTTATCTAGTTTAAAATGTTTACAATTCGATTAGGGGGTCATTTTGATAGTTTTATAGTTAGGTTTATAATACAATAAATTAAATAGTTGGACATGTGATTTTATTTTATTTTTTATTTTTGACCCATTTATATCCTTTGATTCTCTCTCACAACATGCATGACTAGAAGATGAATACGATGGTCCTTGATCGAACGGTAAGGTTTTTCATTATGTATATTTATTATACTCAAGTACCATGTTATCATTTTTAAAAATTAATTTAAAGTTAAGTTAATGAAAAAAATAAAAAAAAAATTTGTTCAAAATTTCTCATCAGGCAGAACAATATATTACATTAGACTTGTTTGTTTTGTTGTTTTTTTTTTAAAAATCACAGTTAGTGGTTCGTTTTAAATTTTTCCTCGAACCCAATATTAAATCTATTTAAACTTTATATTTTTCAACAGGCTGTACAATATATTACATCATAACCTTCTCTTCCTACTAGGGATGTTTAATATTTGTCGAATAACTCAAAATTATTTTCGAATCACATCATTATTCGATTAGAATGAATAATTTGGATGCGCATCAAATGCGACTTTGGTTTTCTTGATTTGAATAATCTGGATAAGAAATATATACATATATTTTTTATTTTTTATATAAAGTATATGAGTTTTATTGTGTTACAATGTTGGACTATGTGTATGGTTGAAAAAAAAATGTTGTTTTGTTTATGTTTTCATGCTCTATATGTTTATTTTTGCAATGATATCTGAACCAAATTGCTATACTTCACAAAATTAGTGATTTAGTATTTTTTTTTTTTTTGCTTTTATTTTTGTTAATTTTTGTTTGGAATTCGACTTGAATTCAAATAATACAATTCTTATTCGAACTCATTTTTAAAAATTTTAAATTCGAATAACCCGAATTCGATTCGAATAATCACCCCTACTTTTTGTGGCTAGGTGTTGGTTGGAATTAGCCTTAATGCAAGGAAGCACTCCCGAACGTCTAGGGCTTTTTAAATGTTTACTACTTGATCTCCGCAAATAAATCTTGGATCTACCAATTTATATATCAACCAGAGAGGTTAATGAATGTCATCAATCTAAAAAATATAACTAATTGCAAAATCACATAAATGAATTATATCAGACAAGAATCAACACATTAAAAGAACTATAGACAAGTGAATAAAACCAAATAGTTTTCTTCAACTTGTGTTTGGTTGTGTACCAAAAGTAAAGAATCTTGGTTTCCTCTTATTAGCTTTATAGGAAACCCAATGAAGGCTCATTGTGTTATATATTGTCTTTCATGTTGCTTTCCTTTTTCTATTTCATTTTTTAAGGCTAGAAAGCATCTATAAAAGAAGAAAAGGGTAAATTGTGTCGAATAAATCTCTCTTTATCATTTTTAATGGTTTTAGCATATTTGTACATAATAACAACCAAACTATAACCTCAGAAGTGTGGTGGCGGAGGCATTTCGTTTTAATAATGTTTTGGATGGTTTTTTTTTCCGTAACATCTTGAAGGTTACTTGGTTAGCGTATATCATGATTTATCTGATTCCGTCATTAGTGTGGTTCGTCATTAGTGTGGTGTAGGGGTGAAAAAACATTAACCATAATCAACCATTAACTGATAATAGAACTGCATTTAACTGAAAGCTTATATAACCATTAAGGTTTTGTGATAACCAATGAATAAGTTATGGTTATGGTTAAGGGAGTCCAACAACCAAAAATTAACCAAAACCGAATCACACTTTAAATATATAAGAAGCCCATTTTAAATTTTATCACTTTAAATATGATAAGGTAAACATGCATGCATTGTATTACTACATTACATATATGTGTTATTTTCTAAAGACTTATTAATATATACTAGTGTATTCCATCGTCGCGCGTTGCGCGCGTGATGACCGGCTCGAAACTATTTGGACTTGTATAACCATGATGCTCGGGCTCAGAACCGGTGTTCAATTGAAGCTGCTAATCGTAAACGGCAGCCTTGCCAAAGCAACCGACACTACTCCGGCTATCTCATCACCGCCCTCAAAGTTCTTCTGCACAAGAATGACTGCCATGCGCGGTACATCAGACAATGGAAAGCCAGAAAGAGAAGATCGAAACCGGTGATGAACAACCAAAGGCTAGTTGGTCCTCATCATCATCAACACCACGAATCAAAAGCCATCAATAAACAACACATACCCAAGTACTCAACTTAACCATCTAACCAACAGATAAACACATATGATTTACTTATTGTAATTTTACCATCATTGCCAATTTTTGTAAATCTAGGCTCAGATAAACAGTTCAGTTCGTTGTGGCTGCAAGCCTTTTGGTTTACCACGCCATGACAAAAAACTAACACATATTGACATCATCATCGCCTGTCAAGTGGAACCAAACCAACTTTTATATAAGCTGTCATCGCCTACCAGGCACTTCCATTCATGGGCAATCCAGCACTATAATCGGGCTCGGATGATCGTGAATCATCTTCATCACCATCGAACAACATATTCAAGCAAACCCATGATATACGTCAACAACAAAAATCAAAACGACAATGTAAATCTCAGAGTAAAATGACAGCAATCTGAAATAAGGGAGAGACGATTGCAACAACATATTGTACCACAAACATCAGAAACAATTCATCAAAATATAACTGTTCGTCCTGTTTATAAGATAACATGAGGCTCAATTTATCGTAGCTGCAAACGTTTAAGTTTACCGAGCCATAACAACAAATCGATATATTTAAGGTTCAGATGATGGTGGCATCATCGTCATTACCATTCAACAGCTGGTTTAAGCAACCCGATACACATACCCACAATAAAGAAACCAAACAACAACATAAATCTCGGATGAAAAGTGCATTCATCGTCATTGATTCCGACCAAAACATACCTTTGCAACAGGTTGGGATGAAAGGAAGTTGTACAGCAAGGGGAAATCAACCGGTGGCGGGAGACCAAAACCTAGAAGGCACCACCGCCTTTGCCAGAGAAGAGGGGGTAACCCGCCACCATCAGATGAAAAGGCCGCCGACAGCAACAATAGAATTTCAGACAGAGAGGGCAGCCGACAAGAGTTCAACCATCGGTGAACTCTCCGGTCGCCAACAGGAGAAAAGGGTGGTGAAAGTAGCTGCTGAAAACCACCCCCGAGACACCTCCCCTATCGTGCGACCTACCACCAGTGAATCCACCAACAGTCGAAGTCCAACGGCGAGGGAGGAAATGGTCTGTGGCCTTCACAGGGCAACCAGAGAACACCACAGCCACCACCACCATCGACGTCGGCCGCATCAACGGCGAGCGGCCACCACTGGGCGGGGAAGAGCCTGCGGCGACACACACAACCACCACGCTCTTTCTCTCTCTAGGAAAGCCCGATAAAAATCAGATTAGGTGAAGAAAGAGACAATAGTTTGAGATAAGGGGTTCATCGAACACCACGACCACCACCGCCTTCAACATCGATGGCATCAACGGCGAGCGGCCGCCGGCGACACACACAACCATCACTCTCTCTCTCTCTAGCAAAGCCCGATCAAAATTAGATTAGGTGAAGAAAGAGACGATGAGTTGTAATAAGGGAGATGAAACCACAAAAGAACTTGTACCACATGCATCGAAAAAAGTACCAAAAATATAACTGTTCATCCTGTCAGTAATTAATAATAAGGTAAATTTACTAAATGATTTTAAACAAAGTATTATTTGATAGTTAATTAAAAAATCTGTAATTTAACCATATAAATATAACACATGAAGACACAAAAATTCATATGAAACGTACCGAAAAACAACTGCATATGTGGCAACTTTGATTAACCGAAATTAATCGAAACCGACCCATAATCGATGATTAACACGCCTTCCCATAACTGACCGATCGGTTATGGTTATGGTTATGGAAGAGGCCATAACCGACCAATCGGTTATGGATATGAAAGAAACCAAAACTGACCTATCAACTTTACACACCCCTAGTGTCGTGTGAGTTTGTCGATAATATGTTATAATGATAAAAACAATCAAGCAATATGTTTTCTATCATATACAATAGCAGGAGATACTATACTAACAATTTACACATTACAAACTCTTCATGCTTGGAGTACAAGTGTACAACATGCAATGCTAGATTTTTATCTTTAATTATTTTACATTACGGTCTCTAAGAAGTTTCAATTCCACCCCTTGAGTTTAGTAATATGTGCGCCTTCTATCTTATACTTATCTATTGGTGTTTTAATACTCACAATTGTTTTGAAATATATACTTGAAACCGTATAAATCAATTCGTACGAACCGCAAATATAGAACGTGAAACCGGTCGTGTAAACCGGATCAGTCATGTACACGTTCACATTTAATTTTGAAGCTTTGAAAACTTATTCAACTCGGTTGAACATCAAGTAATTGCTAGCTAATCACATTAATTCAAAAAAACTATTAAACATTTACAACTAAAAAATAAGACAAACTGTTAATTAAAAACTAACTTATGTGGCTTAAGTAGGACATATCTTTACTAAAAAAACAGAATGAACTATGTATGTATGCATACATGCATGCATTATATTAACTAGTGTTAGAACCCGCGTTACGCCGCGGGAAGCACTTTTCGTACTTATAATCGTAAATCACGGTTGTATGTCTTGAATGTGGATGCAACGGGATGTTTAAATTTGTGAAGTTAAAATAAGAAAAATAAACAAAAAACAAAGATAGGAGAAAGAAAACTAAAAGTTAAGAAAAAAAATATCGAAAGAAAACCAAAATCAAACCAGGGAGTGGTCAATGGAACGGAAAACAAAAATAATTTTGAAAAAAAGAGAAGAGAAAATATTGAGAAAAAATAAAGAAAAAAATAATTTTAAAAAGAAGGTTAGCAGAATTTGAACCTAAACGGGTTGAGAAAAACATATAGTGTGCTGGCAAAACTCGTTTATATTAATCTCCTACGATCAATATTTGATGTACACAGGAAACCAGGTCTCGAAAAAAGTAATAAAAAGTTGGTCCAATCATCACGTGACACGTGGCTCAACCATCACATATACTTAGAATAGTAAATAAACTAAAACATAAACGAAATAATTAAACGAATTGCAAGTTTCAAGAACAATACGAGGAGTCTTAATTGCATTTATATTTGTTTCTTTATATACATATTTCTTCTTGTTGGAAGTGAGTGATGTTAAGCAAACTCAAGATGAAAAAGGAAAAGTAAAGGGGGCAATTTGTAAAACCATAAAAACTTTGGTGACCAATCTAGAAAAACCTCAAAGGTGGCTGCAGCCACCAACATTGAGGAATTCTATATATATAATTTATTTTATATTTTTAAATTGTATCCCTACTATTATTTTTGTCTTTTTAGTATTTTGTCATCTTTTTAAGGTACCATATATCTAAGAGCTTGAAGTCGTGATATGTAAAAATTTTCTAGTCCCTCTAAAAACCTAAATTCCTAATCCTCGTCATCATAATTTATTTGGTTTAGTGTTAAAACTTAAGTGTGATTTAAATTTGTATTTCGTTAAACTTATATTATTGTTAGTTAGAATTGTAACTTTTGAATAAGTGAAATAATAATAATTTAGATTTTTTTATTAAATTAGAGTAAATTGCACGAATGCCCCAGTGGTTTATTGTAAATTTTGAGATTGGTCTTGATTCCTAAATGCTAAATTTACTTACAACATTAGTCGGTGATTATAACCCTAGTTAGTATATCACGTTAAATAGGTCACGAGAGGTGCACATCAAGGACATTTTTGTCATTTTGCCTCTTCCATCCCCTTTCTAATAAAGCAGTCCATGTGGTTGTTCTTCATTTTATGCTGTAGAAATCACAGAACAGTGCGCAACTTCGATTGGAGAAGAAGAAGGGAAAATTAAAGATGGTGATTTTTTTCATGTGGCAACCCAACATTGATTCTTACTTCATAGACGACAAGAAATTTAGGTCGTCGGTTCTACTATTGTGCTAGAAAAGAGAAAAATAATGGTTTTGTTGGATGGGTTGAGCCATCGATAGTCATGAAGAAAAGGCAAGAGCAAGCTTAATTGAAAAGAAAATATTGAAGTTTATGCTAGGATTAGTTGGTTATTCTTCATATTTTATTATTTTCTTAAGTGAAAATAATTGTTACCAAATCCAGTAGTTTATGTAATTCGGCTTTTTGCATTTTCAGTTGGTATCAAAAATTGTATGTTTGGCGTTATGGTATTTTAGATTGGTATGTTCAATTGGTAAAAAATGAATGAGGTATATGAATTGGTATGTTGATCGTGCAGCACAAAAATAATTTTGAGGTATATGAATGTCGTACAACAAACCCCAAAGGGTGTATGATTTTGTTGAGGCATACTATATATGGATTACTATACTCCATATTGAGTATTATACTTCTTTATGAAGTACGATACTAATTGTTGCATTTGATGCATATGCTCGAAGTATAAAAGTTGCTTGGTAACAAGCTGATTCCCAATTGAAGTTCAACCGATCTAGAGCTTTTGCGTTATTCAAATCAATTGGATGGTGGTGTAATTGATAATTGAAGATCAACTGACGTGAAGGGTTTTTAGTCGGCATGCGACATGGGAAGGAATAGGCAAAATGACAAAAAGACCCTGGTGTGCATCTCACGTTACCTATTTAACTAGATATACTAACTGGGGTTATAATTAGAGACCAACTTTGTAAACCACAAGGACCATTCATGTAATTTATTCTAGTTTGAAGCCGATCCAAACCGAACAAAACCGAGCGCTCGATTATAAACCGAATCGAATTCGAGCATAAACATTCTGCTCGATATCTTAAATTCGAACTAGACCGAGCAGCTCGGCTTGTAAATAAACCGAGTTCGTGCAAGCATTCATTCGTTCCAGTTTGATTTGATTCGTGAAGAACCCTAATTGTTCAATGCCTAATCAAAACATAAATATAAATTAATATTATATAAGAAAACATACGGTACATCAAACAAAAATCGGAATTAATATTATATAAGAAAACATACTCTACATTGATAATTGAAGTCTTCTATGTGTATAAAGAAGTATGGTGAAAGCAGGGCCGTCTTAATCATTTTGGGGGCCCAAACGAACTACAATTCTGGGGCCTTTTCTAAATTTTTCGGTTTATAATTTTGATTTATACTTAGACATGAAAATTACTCTTCCTTTTTAATCATATTTATACTTCTTTTATTAATTATTGTTAAAAAACAAGAAGCGATACAAAATTATAAGTAATCCTATAAGCTAAACACAAGAAAATAGAAGCAATATACAAGGTATCAATATACTCACTTGGGCATAAATCATTAGTTGGATCCAAAATGACACAAAGAAACCATCAAATAGTTGAACAAAGAAACAAAAGCAGAGAAGCTAATCAGCACCGTCGCACCAAACCATCAACAGCCTCCGAAGTTCCAATTTCCGAACTTGAGTCTCCAATCGCAATTAAACAAAAGCAGAGAATGCAAGAAGTTGAGTATTCCATATTGAATATCATTATATTGCTAATCGGTATCAAGATCAGTAGATCATATAAGATCACAAGAATACTAGATGACTCTTCAAGTTTCACTTTTTGTGTTGGTCTCTTCATTCCCTAGCTATTGAAACTAATCTTTTAATCCTTTCTTTTCAGCTTTTGTATTTTTTGCCCAAAATTAGTCCACGAGATTGCAGTCCAGAAACATACAAAGTAACAAATAGAAGCCCAAATAGAGGTCTTATGTTTTTTGGGGCCCCCAAGCTTGTTGCTTCACTTGAACCTAAGATGGGCTGACCCTGGGTGAGAGTTTTTTTTTATTAAATTTGTAAAAAACTAGATTTTGAGAAAAGAAGCGAAAATGATATAGCTTGCAAAATTGCATTTTGATGCGCTTGAGGTTGCTTATATTGATAAAATCACATCCTAAAATATGCTACTAAACTTAGAAATGATTCTAACTAAAAAATACCAATGGACCAAAACCGTATAAATTAACCATCAAAATCGAACTGTGTAGACTGCCAAACCGTTAAAACCGAATCACTAAACCATCAACCGGTTTGGTTTATGTTTATACGAAATCGTCGGTTTGCAAAGAAATCTCAAGCAAACCGGCTTAATCGGGCCGTAAATATCCCTATGAGACATATGGTATAACTCGGGTTTCATATTTAAAAATTAAAACTAGTAAATTAAAAATATAAAATCTACAAATGAACTAACACAAATAAACATAAATGAACGAATGTGCCTCTATCCATGTTTGTTTATTTAACTTAATGAACACAATCTTTTTGTTCATTTATTAAACAAACGAACTTAAACGAACTTTCCGTCAAATAGTTCACGAACAATTCGTTGAATGTTTTAATCGTTACAAACCTAGTCATGTATTCATAAAAGCAAATTTCAATGGGAGTGGTTTAGGGTATAGTACTATAGTTTAGGATTAGTGTAGATTTGTTTTATAAGAATGAATAAATCTCAAAGAGTTTGACAATACATATTATACCTTGTTTTGAATTGCAATTCACACATTATCTACTTCTAATATACATCATCATTAGTTTACATCACGTCTTTATAAAACACCTTTATAAACAGTACTCAAACTCTTAACCTTAAAAAAGCATCACCACACTTACTTCAATAGCTTTACCATTAAACCTAACACCATGACACACTATACATAAATAACAAAAGTGAACTTGCAGAACATCAGTAATTGAAAAATAACTGAAAAAAAAATACTCAAACTCTACCATTTTATTTTATTTTAAAAGCCTTTAAAGTTGAAAATTTATTGAAACATTTTATTATACGTGTTCTTGTAATATTAAATGTTCTGCATAATCTCCTCCTAATGTGTTAATCCATTAATTAATTACATAGACCACTAAGATAGTTGGCATTGTAGATTTTCATTCAATATAAACAGGGCCCGAAGATCGTGACCGGAATCAAAACTCCTCTCCCACACGGATGCATTACACATCCTGTTGTGGGACAAGCAAGAATATGAAACAAATACAATCTTCTTACTCTAATAAAATCTTTCTACTTTAATAAAATGATAATTAGATTGGACAAGTGGCATCATCATATTTCTTCTCATCAAATTTTTTTCACTTCTTTCTTTCCTATTAAATAATCACATCAATAGTATATAATAAAAAAGTAACTATGATGGCACATGGCACTCTCATGTTACTCCTTAAAATCAATTTCCCGCCTAAAGTAATATACTATTTTAGTTAAGTTTTTTATTTTAATAAACTAAATTAATAATTCATTTTGTGTAATTTAATTTTTTTTTTATATTATCAATTAAATTGTGTAATCATGTGTTATTTTGAATTATATATTCTTTTTTAGTCAAATTAGATTTAATTGAAAAAAAAGTTAAAGAAAAATATTTATTAATATACTTATAAATTTTGGGTTAATTTAAATTTAAGACAATTGGTTTTTTATTTTACACGGGTCAATTGTATGTTATATTATCCAAAGAAGTATTCGAATATATACAACTTAAAAATGTAGTTTTTTATTTTTATTGTTTTAGGTAATACGTAACTTAATCATACGAAATATTTATACATTTATAAATTGTATAGTTTTTATATTTTCAACCCGTGTATTACACAGGTATCTAACCTAGTTAATTACTAATAGTATTATTTAATTCTTTTTTAGATTAAATATTTTTAATAAATAAGAAAAAGATCTTTTTATTAATGTTGTTTCTAAAGAAATAACTTTTTATAAAATAAGAACATTTTTTAAAACATTAAACCTTTTTAAAAATACAAATATTTTAAAATTGATGTTTTTAAAATGTAGAATTTTTATAAACAAAAAAAAAATTAAAATTAGGGTTTATAATAAGAAAGATTTTAAAAATGATTTTTTTAAAACATATATTTTGAAACTAAATTTTCATTCTATTTATAACAAAAAAGATTTTAGTCATATCTTATAATAGAATATCGATTTATAATTAATAAAGTTTTTAATTTATTTTTTTATATTTATTTTTTTATTTTTTAATATTTTTTTATTCAACATGTGTAATACACGTGTTTACTAAAAATAGTAAAGAATAATAGATCAATTTCACCTTTTTTGTATGTATTATTACCGAAAATTAATGTTTTATTTAAGCATAAAAACACATTAAAGTTTAAAAAGTTAAAGGTGGGGGTTAATCAAAATAAAATATGAAATGCACTCCTAAGTATAAATTGTACTCACGCATAGAAGCAATTCAAAGGAAAATTATCCTAGAAAGTCATATGAAATATTTTTATAATGTCCATGTGAAGAAACAAATGGTTGGGAATGTGGGGCTCTAACAAATGTCAATTAAGTAATGGAGATGACACTATTCACCTTTCATTACTTTTAATAAGATAAGACTATTAACGTGAACTTGTGTCTTCAATTTTACATTTATATGCATCAAGCATACAATCATGCAACCATCATGAGATAAACCCAATGAACTTATACTCACAAGTTTATGATCATAATATATGTTACAAGTAGGAGACAGCAGAAATTTTTCATCAGAAAGGTATAAACTTTCTACAATACGAAATTAAAATACGCTAAATTATATAGTATAAAAGAAATGACTATTGGTATTGCCAAAAGAGGGTTCTACTTAATATGCCTCCCCGCCCCAACTAGATTAGTCATTTCATCATATAAGCTCATATATATGTGCTATACGCCAGATATACATATGTCATATGGATATACATATGTTATACAACCGATTTAGTAGCGTAAGGGGTAGCTCTAGAAAAACTAACAAAAATAAACTAATGAACGAGAGTAAAACCACATGATGACATTAGATATCCTCATAAGAACTTAAGCCCATCGATTCAAAGATGTTAACTAATAAGAAGATTAATACATAAAAAAAGATAAAAGAACTAATAAGAAAAAATACACTCATTCCTCGTGATTTAATAACCTCTGCTAAAAAAAACTTATAAACCAACTCCATTTAGGATTCATCATCCAATTTCACCCTCTGATTAAAAATGTTCTTTAAAAGCAGTATATCTAAAGATTAGATAATAATGAAACTATAAGATAAGGATCGACCAACAAACTAATAAGATAATAACAATGCTAAATTATATTGAAACCATGATAGTGATAAATATGTAATATATGATAAATATATACCACTAATATGCCACCTTGAACTACATGTTCGGATCAAACGTGTAGCTTGGAGCGAATTATTGGAAATAGAATGGGCGAAAGCCCCTTGGTAAGAACATATGCAATTCGAACAATGGTTGACGCGTAACATGTTGTGTGCAATGATGAAACACAAAAGTGACGACCAAATAAGTAGTGCCAATATTGTGCATCGTACTGTAGGTGGACGTGCAGTTCATAAAAAAGAAAAGTAGTACAATGAATCTAAGTTGCAATATAAGTACATGCATAATACATGGTCTCAATACTAGATCAAACAACCATGTGTTGCTTCTTAAAGCTCCCACTAATAATAAAATAACAAATAAACACATAATAACCTATGGTGGAATGAATCCAGACACTCAACATACTAAGCATCACACGTGCAAAAAAGCTTTTAGTAATAAGACGAGCTTTGTATTTGCTAACGGATCCATCAAATGACCTCTAGGTTTGTAGACCCACCAACACCTAACAATGTCAGTATCACAAGGAGGAGTTGTGATATACATGTTCAGTTAGAATAAAGAACGGTATATGTACTCATGACATCACACCATAATGGTGACTTATGTGCATCATAACATGTAGTATCAATAGGGGAAGAAGGTAGCATGAAGAAAGACATGATCATGAAACTCTTTAGGTTGATGCATATGCTCACGAGAACAGGTGACCACTGAGTGACAAAAAGTATAAAGGGTCGGTGGTTAGAAGATGAAACTAGAAATGATACATGAATAGATACAATCGATGTATCAGGTGAAGATAAAACTGGAGATGTAACTCAAGTAAATTGATATGAAACATCATATGGTTATGTGAAGCAACTTCAACTTATACCAATTAGCGGAAACTAGGTTGAATATTGATGATATTTGGATGAGACGGGAGTAAAAATGATTTCACTCATGAGTTGAAAAATATTGTTTTAATGACAAGGAAGAATTTATTAGAGTTATAATATATACAATATCAAGGCATATAAGCATTTTGATATTGTTGAAACATGACCAATCAGTCAGTTTATAATATGTAAGTTACATAAACGAGGTTGCCAATGACAACTTCATGCAAGTAAACACAAATGTAGTGGATCATTTGATATCACAAAGTATATCGACCAACATACTTATTTGCATTACAAGATTACCCAAGACTCTCAAGACCTAGATGCAAGCTTGATCACTTAAAAACCCAACACATATTAACCTTCTTTTAGTAGTACTATTTTTAAGAGCTAAAGTAATTGATAAGGTATGCTAAGTTATACTATGCATCTTCGCACAAAAAGTTTTAGGCGGGAAAAATAGAAGGCGGTTGAACAAGTTTTTGGTAATTAGGAAGAATCTTACAATGTTTTACATAAGTTTCTATAAGCACTACAAATGTTCAAGCCACAAACTAACATTGAAAAGTGTGTTTTGAGATAAGATGATGTAAATCATGTGAAGATCAGACGTGTGTTATAGGCATTTTCTTCTTCTATTAACAAGCTTAAGCACTATCAACATGTGATTTGCATTGATAACACACGAGTGTATGGTAAATATAAAGTTAATATGATGATTATATGAGAGTTAATGGTAACAACCAGATTTTTCATGTGCATCCGCCATGGTTGGAAATGAATATACACTAGTTGATATTGGTTTATATATCATGTGGTGAAATATATTAAAGAGACATGTGTAATATCTGTTCGTCATACTAGAATCCTAAAACGGTTAATGAAAAATTTTAGTAGTGTACTCAAAGGTGCTCATGTATCACTAAAAGCTTTTCATTGACAAAGATACAAGAGTTGTATATGAATCGACATTCGAGGTTAGTTAGCTGGGAGTGGTGAGATAGAGGCTGAAGAGGTCATTGTCACTTAATTTGAATCTCTCACGAGAAAATGAACACAGAGTGAATAAAAAAAAGATAAATATCAAAAGAATAACAACTTTATAGTTCATATTTTTTTTTACATAAGCTCATTTACGGATGATCGTGCATTCTTATACGACCTATGTTAGTTGAATATTCCCACACGACTTCTCTCTGATCTACTCAAGAATTTATGCGAGCCAGCGACTCTAGACAGATCAGCCTGAGCTGATTTTTTTCAAATCTTTGTCATCTAACTCAAAGAAATTATGAACGTTTACAATACACAAGCTATTTAAATAATCCTAATCGACTTTGGGGCTGTTTGATTTCACTTACTCGGTCAGAAAGTGCTGACCGGGTAAGAGATTGTTCCAAAACTGACCGGGTAAAAGGAAAAATATGCATGAGTTAGTGGTGTCGGACCAGATCATACGCGTAAGAGGGGAAATCAAACACGCTGACTGGCCAAAATGTCTGACCCATGTCTGACCGGATAAGTGGGTCAGACATTTTGACAGGATGAAAAGCAAATCAAACAAACCCTTAATCTGGTTACATACCTGTTCATGAGAAATTAACTAGTTTTAGTTATCTAAGATTAACATTTTAAGATGATACAAACCAAAACATTTACTACTAATAATAACAATAACAAGAACACTAAAATTAAATATAAGAATAAACAGAGAAGTGGGCGAGTGGGAGGGTTTTCGAAAGCTTCTTATATCTCCTTCAACCTCCGTCATAACCCTAGGGTTGTACTTCACCGGAATCTACCATACCGGAACTGAAATCTCCGGCGGCCTCGAGTTTAGATCTGATAATAACCATGGGCAGCAGAGGCGGCGGCGGAGCCAGTAACGGCGGAGGAGTTCAAGGAATCCCTGCGGCATCGAGGAAGATGGTACAGAGTCTCAAGGAGATTGTAAACGGAGTATCGGAGGCTGAGATCTACGTTGTGCTTAAAGAGTGTAATATGGACCCTAATGAAGCCGTTAATCGCCTCCTGTCTCAAGGTTAAATGAAACGATTCTGTGTGTTTTTGGATGTTTTTTGATTGGTTTATCTGTCGGTGATGATGTTACGCGCAGCGATTTGGTGATAGGTGTATGTTTTGTTTGTGGCGTACTTGTGATACGTTAGGTTATTGCTTGTGTGGGATTTGGGGGTGTGTTATTAGGGAAAGTTAGAGATGGTGATTGGAAGAAGCTGCGATGGTTGTTTGTTAAGATATGATCGATTATATGTTGTGTGTTGTTATGCGTTGATCATGCAGATTTGTGTAATTGCAATTTTTGAAATTTGAAAAAAAAGCTAGGTTAAAGGTTCTAGTTTGTGGGGTTTGATGAAGTAGATAATACCCCTTGTTTAAACTTCATGACAATAGTGGATGTGTTTCTCTATAGGTTGTCTGATAAACTATCATGATCGTGGTTGTTTTTTGTTCTTCTTATTAAATTGTGAAACTGACATTTGAAGACTAAGTTTTTGCTATAGATTTGATGGCAGTTTACAGCGTGTGTGAGAACCTTTATGTTTCTTGTATGACCTTGTAATATGATCGTTATATATCTTCAGTTCTATAGATCTCGTTTGAGTGCACGTGATTTACGTGGAGCTTGTTTCCAAAATCCTATTGTTTCCTTTTTAAATCATTGGATCATTATGAGTTGTACCACAAGCCCTAATCATTAATTTAACTTTCATTTGGAGTTGTTTGATTTGTTAAAACTCAAGGAAAAGATCACAACTTATCTCATTGATGTTGTTTAATTGCGTGCTCATATCTCTTATTGCTTTCAACTTCCTTAAAAAAACATTTGTTCTAGCACTGCTTCTTGTTGTTGGTGCCTTTAAGTATTCTACACTTGCTACTAATTTTTTTAGGATGCCCAACCCATGTTTTATATAGCTATAAATTTGAACTTTGGTCATAACATAAAGTTCTTATTTTTATCATGTAGATCATTTCCATGAGGTGAAGAGCAAGCGAGAAAAGAAAAAAGAGGTGTGTTGGATTGAATAGTGGTTCTAAATGGCTGTGTTTATGGATTGAACTTGCCCAAAAATATGGACTTGACCCATTTAGCTAATGTGTTGGTGGGTTTGACTCAAAACTTACCCAAACCCGTTTACACTAAAGCCAAACCCAAATCCGCTAATTTTTTGTTTGGTTCGTTTTGTGTCAAAAAGTTTCACCCGAGGTTTGAATGAGGCACAAAATCTATCTGGTTCTACCTTTTTCTATATCTGAAATTATCTTTACAGCTGTACCTTTTTTGCATTTATACTATATTTATTACATGTTTGTGTAAATCCTTCTTGCACTCATGGTATATGGAAAATTTTTTTCCTTGTATTCACTGAACTCTAACATTTTGAATGTGACGGTAGCTGGGCTGTCTAATATACTATCTTCAGCTGTTCAAAGGCTCTACACTATTTCAAAATTTTAGTATAAATGGTTATTTTGTTTTTATTTGCATCAGTCTAAGGATACAACAGAATCCAGGCCTCGTGGTGGCGGTAGTAATTCAAATCGTGGTGCCAGAAGTGGTACTGACCGTTATGCTGGACGTGGTGGTTCATCGCAGTTTAGCTCATCTGGTATTCGGGTGTTACATTCTGTGAAAGTTAATAAACTTGAATAATTAATCATCTATTAATTTCTGTTCAATGCATTTTTATAGAATCTGCTGGTTTACATGGAAAGTCCAAGAGGGAAAACGGGACAAGTTCCTACACAAATTCATCTACACCAACTTATGGAGTTGCACCATCTAACACAAATCGAACCTCTCTAGCTTTCAGGTACCAATTTTACTGAAAACTTGTTGGATTTTTCTCTCTTGTTTTTGCATCTGTTGTTTATTAATGGTGTCTTGCTACTGCAGTGGATCTGTAAGCTATGAAAATCAAGCATCAAATTTTAGTGTAGCTGATGGTACTGCAACTGTTTCACTACAACCATCCTCTGGGTTTCAATCTTCTTGGTTGGGTGTGCCTGGCCAAAAGTCAATGGCTGACATTGTGAAAATGGGCAGGCCACAAAACAAGGCTTACAGCACCCTGGTTCCACCTCAACCTCTATCAGCACATTTTGATGATTATGCTTCAAAAGCCCCAGATCATCATGTGACTCATGATGATGACTGGCCCATTGAGCAGCCACATTATGACGACTGTGCTTCAAAAGCTCCGGATCAGCATGTTGGTGTGCCTATAGCGGGGCCAGAGTCTGAGAATGTGGAATATCAAAGAAGCAATCAACACTTTCCTTCTCAGACAGAAGAGGATCAGGGAGAGGAGGGAAATGTTTATGAAGATCATTCTGCAAACCATGTTTCAAGTAGAAATATACAGGAGGATGCATCTGGGAGTGCACCTATATATAATAATGATGTGTATGCTAACATGGATTCCTTCCATCCCGAGGATCATGCTTATGAGCAGAAGGAAGGTATGTTCTTGCTATCATTTTCTCTTTGCTTCTTACAAGATTATAAAATTGCCAGAGCATGCACACTTAACCAAAAGTTTTGTAGTTGTTAGTTTAGGTAGCTTATGGAATTTTCATCTCATCAAAATTGAAAGAAAAAAAACTGTTTGTTTTATCTGATGGAACATGATTTTCATTCCACGGCCAGGGTTTTTTATTTCTGTTTTCTTGTGGATGGGATGAAGAATTACAACATAACTCAGTTTTATTTATTTAATCTTCAATCACATAATTATGAGGTTTTAACAAGCCATTCTTACGTTCAATTGTTAAATTTTTAAATAGAAACTTCATGAGTATTACATTAAAAGTATTTTCACTATATAATTACAAAAACTCATTCCATTCCAACAGACCAACAAACATGAAATTGAATGCAATGAACCATTGCATTACTTTCTTTATTTCTGTTACACTGTTCATTCCATTCTAACGACACCTTATTTTTTCTAAATAAATTTATCCCATTCAGTTGAACAAAGTGATGACGCCTTAGCATCTGCAGTGAGTGCAAACATGCAGCAACTAAATATACAAGAAAGCAGGCACTTGGATGAACCAGAAGATGATGTCCCTTCTGTAGTAATTCCAGATCACCTTCAAGTTCAAACTGCCGATTGCTCACATTTGAGTTTTGGGAGCTTTGGTTCTAATATGAATCCTGGGTTTACTGAACCTTCTGCATCTATGCAGTTAAGGAACAAAGTTGAAGACGCACCTGCTGAGGTGGATTCTTCATATGTTGGGCCTTCTGAAACTAGGTACAAACCTCCCTCTGTATTACAGGTTGCATTATAGGTGGGCGGGTCGGGTAACTGGTTTAGAAGTGTCAGATCAAAACGGGTAATTTTTTTTATACATTGCTGAAATGTTTCAGGTCAGGCTGACCTGGAGTCACTTTATGGTCTACAATTAAAGCCTTTTACATATAGTTAGTGTGCCAAAACCCAAAATATGATTACAAAACATCGAGCGCTGTTTAACCCATTTAACTTGTTTTCTTTTAAGCTATTATTTTTTTACCTGTGTGATGCAAAGATAAAATGAAACCCATCTTTACTTTTAAACTTTATTATTTAATTTCTTTTCGATTTTAGCTGTTCTTATTAACTTTTTTTGCAGAAATTCTGAGTATTTTGGCGATGAGTCTATAATAACACCAGAGAACAATTCAATTCTTCGAACGGGACCAAATTCTGGGAATTATGATTTACCTTCTGCTTCACAAAGAGAGGTATTGAAGCAAGAAAATCCTGAGGCTGCACATGGGAATCAATATGGCTTTCCTTCATCTACTCCTGGATCTAATTATTCATTTGATAGCACCCAGCTATTGAACCCAGGTTTCCCTCAAGCTCAAACATCTACGCATATGCCAAACGCAGCTCCTCTTTCAAATATTATGGTACGGTTATAACACTACCACAATCTTTTTTTATGCCTTTTCTAATAGCTTTATTGCCATAGAGCTTAATAGTGTAAGCAAAGAAAACTTGTTGATTTAATTCTGACAGTTTAAGGGGGTGTATGGCTTCGCATGGTTGTGCTCATTATTTTGTTAAAGTGATTAATGCCAATAACCAGTTTTGGACTATGAGCTCGGTATTTGTTGCAACAAAACTGATTATCCAAGGGCAAACTGAAGTAAAGTATTTTTTTTATCCTTTTCAACCTAATTTGAAAGACTTTTACTTCTACTTCTCAAACATCAAACATGTTTGTTTTTGGTCATTTTATATATCAATGTCATAAAAAGTTGCAGTTTGCCAAATAATTAAAAATCTGATTACCTGATTATTACATCTTTAAACAGCATAGGCAGATCCACTTATTTACACATTATTTTCTAGTTCCCATTTATTACGTCTGATTATCTAATTTTCAGCATTAAATAGTCACTTTCAGAATGCACATACAACATCCATTGATTTACACATTATTTTCTACTTCCCACTTCCCATTTTATTACATCTGATTATCTAATTTTCAGCATTACATAATCACTTTTCAGAATGCACATACAAACGCTCCCCAAGTTTTTAATGAAACAATTTTTTGTTATGGTGCAAGTTATAAAACCAACAGCATTGTCTTATTGTACAAATATGACATGTCTACTGATTGTTATTAGTTTAACACAAGTTATTCAAACTTGATCTTTTCTTGTTCTCTGTAGCAGGCCGCATATACAAGCTCAATACCAAACACTGTAGCAGCAAACGGTCATCCTGTCAGAGAATCTGATCTGTCCTATTCACCTTTTCCTGTTAGTCAATCAATGGCTACTAAATATGGTAACTCAGCATCTTCAATCAGTGGTTCAACTATTTCTATGACAGAGGTATTGTGATGAATTTAACTTACTTTCATTCATCTTCATTGATTCTGGTATATTAGTGTAGTATTTAAGCTTCTGTGCAGAATTGTGTGTGTTTTTTTATTTATTTATTATTTATTTTTTTTGCATATTGTGGTTATCAATTAGCTTAATTAGCCCATACAGCAATAAATTACCATATTGTTCATCCAGGCCTTAAAGACTGGTGTTTTCTCATCATCTCAACCAGCACAACTGACTCCACCAGGCAACACCATTCCTACCGGGCCTGCTCTTCCACACCCACTTGCGGTGCACCCATATTCTCAACCCACTTTACCGTTGGGCCCTTTTGCAAACATGATTAGCTACCCATTTTTACCTCAAAGTTATACATACATGCCATCTGGCTTTCAGCAAGCATTTGCTGGTAATAGCACTTATCATCAACAACTGGCAGCCATTCTTCCTCAGTACAAGAACAGTGTTTCAGTCAGCAGTTTGCCTCAATCTGCAGCTGTTCCTTCTGGTTATGGCTCTTTTGGTAACTCTACAGCAGTTCCTGGAAACTATCAAGTTAATCAACCTGCAGGCCCCACTGGGTCCACTTTAAGTTATGATGATGTATTGAGTGCCCATTACAAAGATAGTAGTCAGTTGCTCTCCTTACAACAGGTATATTCTTATCTACTTTTGTTAATTATATTTGAAAGTCAAAAATATTAAAGATAAATGGGTTGAATGTTGCCAAATGTATGTTATTGATACTTAAAACTTATGCCATTTCATTTAAGATTAGATTATTTTGAACAAAAATATTTTATTTGTAATCATTTTAACTCATTAATTATTAATAATTGACATAAAGTGTTTTCTTGTTTCAGAAATTTTCCGTTTTGACTGTCCCTCTTAGGTTTTTTTAATACTATGAGATTCTTCTATATTGATATGCGACATGTATTCTTGCAATGTTTTTTTCAGAACGAGAACCCAGCAATGTGGGTTCACGGAGCTGGCTCTAGAACAATGTCGTCTGTGCCAGGCAGTACATATTACGGATTCCAAGGTCAAAACCAGCAGTCAAGTGGGTTCAGGCAAGGTCAACAGCAGCAACAGCAGCCTTCACAGAGTTATGGTGGTAGCGCCCATAACTACCCAAATTACTATCATTCCCAGATGGGAATCTCCCAGGAGCATCAACTACAGCAAAATCCTAGAGAAGGGTCCCTTGTCGGTGGATCCCAAGGCCAACCAAAACCTCAGCAGCAATCACAGCAGCTATGGCAAAACAGCTACTAATTGGTTCATATCTGACTCGAGTTTTTCAGGGTCTTGTAATGAGTTTGAAAGTGGCAATAACTCAAGTTCAGAGTAATCGATTGATTAAAAGAGTTCTTGGCTTTAGCTGCTGCCGCTGCCCTGTGCCTTGAGAGGTTGTATTCTACTACTAGTGTTTTATGGTCTTGGTTAGTTCGTAGGAACGTTCACGCGTGCTAATTTTCTTTAGTTTTGACCCTTTTCTATTTATTGCTCTTTGCTGTTTTTGTTCTTTTATGGGTGGTAATTTCTCTTTCATCTTCTAGTAATTTATAGTCTTTTGATGATGAAGTTTTTTAATCTGGTTTTAATATTACCCTGCTTGGGTCAAAGAAATGACAGTAAATCAAGTCTTTTCTTGATCATTCTCTTCTCCTAAAATTGCATCTGGTGTTGTTTGCTTTGTTATTAAGGGGCTGTTTAGTATTTAATTATCATTAAGATGTTATCTTTTAATAGTTTATAACCTCTTTATGATTAACTTTGAATGGCTAAGTGGTAACATCTTAATGGTTATTTTTTAACCATAAAGTGGCAATGGAATCATTAAGAGGTATCCTCTTATGTTAAGAGGTATTCTTTTAATGTTAAGAGGATATTATAAAAAGGTTACCAAACAGTCTTTAGAGCTATTACTTTTTTGCTTTCCTCCTACAACCAAGGTTGGTTTGCCCTGGGTTTGAGTGGCAAAACATATGGACAGATTGTTGGCCGAGAGTTGTTATATCAAGACAAGAACAATCGGTTTTGGCTCACCTTCGTTTAAAACTTAATTAAGTTCTCTATTTATACTGTACAAGGCTTGATCAACAAAATCTTTTGACCTTAAAGTATTCATAGTGGAATCGTTAAAAAGATGTAAGTGTGTTTTTTATATTGTATGGAATGATTTTGAGTGGTGAGTGAAGTAGAGAGAAAATGTTACTGTTCATCGGTATATTTGGGGAATTATTGTTCGATCCTTATAAATTTTTTAATATTTTTTGAAAATGGGTGTGAGTGAAGGAAAGAGAAAAATATAATAATAAGGGTATGAAAAGTATTATTTAATTGAAAAGTAGAAAGAAAAGATAATGATTTTTAATGTAATTATATGAATTAAGATGAAAAATCCATTGTAAATGCTCTTACTTCAACTCCTAAGCAAATAACAAACAGAATGCATTAAATCAAATCTTTATTCTTTTTTTTATTTTTATTCTCATAATTTCAACTTTAAACCCTTAAACTTTCATAACTTGAACTAAACTTATATTTTACATATGAAATCAAGATTAAACTTCTAACAATCTCTTGATCATGATTCTTGTATCACACAAACATTGACCTCTAGCTCTTTAACTTTAATCCTCGGTCTCTTACTGTCTTCTTTGCTATTCACTTCTTGGTTATGTAGGTCTTTGATTGCAATATGATCATAGTAGTCTTATCTCTATCATGATAATCACAATCATGATTTTCATGCTTATCTTCCTTTGACTTGCATTGAATAGAACAACCAAAATCTCTTATTTCCCTTTTGATTTTCGTTTTATAGATTCAATCACTTGACGATTGCTATTGTCCTTAGTTGTTCATACGTTACAGCCACACAAACAACTAAAAATCTCCCTTTTTCTGGATCCACCCAAAACAGTAGCCTTGATCCTTGTTTTTTCTTTCTTCCATCTCACGAACAACACAACCCAAAAAAAAAATCAATCTTTTTCCTTTCATGAATACATGCAAAGCTATTGCACAACATCAAGATGCTACTTCCACACAATCCAATCTGCCCCACACAAATTGAACATCCTTCCTGAATCACTCGGGTCTTCCAAGCCACCTCTAAACTCACCATTCACAGGCTTCGGCTTAAATCATCCACACCAGTTCTTATGACTGATATTCTACATAGGTCTCATAACCTTTTGAACAATCTCTCACTGATCAGATGTCTTCTTCACTTCATTTAAACCTCTCATGGATTCTAATACTCCTTCACTAGGCCACACGTCTCACAAATTGATCAAGATGGTTTCGTCCTCGTTTTTTGTCTTATCTTTGATTCTTGATATTCTTCTCCCGGCTATGAATTTCACCTAACCACTGATACCAATTGTTGGCACATAATCGTTATATCAATGCAACAGATTAAATTTGGTTTACCTTACTAGTAGACAACTCTAAGAATTTTATTAAAAACAAAATCACATATAAAACTCAATACAATGCCCTCAGTCATAATATAAAGGCCTTGTTCATCAAGTCTCCTAACCATACTCTAATCCTTAAATAAATAACAATAAAATAAAATCAAATGTTCTGAATCTTCCGCTGATCCGTATATGATATTATTCTCAACAATTTCTACTTAAAACTGTTTAACTTTATAACTTTAACTAAACTTGCATTTCACATGTGAATCAAGATTAAACTTCCAATGGGGATGTGATATATAGTTGGTTGAAACGGGTTTGGGTCAAAACAGATTGGGTTAATTGGCAACGCTAGTGGTGGGGCAGCAACGATCGTTACGTGGTCATAAAACAAGTTTACACTGTCGAGCGTTCTTTAATTAACTTTGTTTTCTCCAATCAGTATGACCCAGAGAAAAACATATGATCCATTTTGATCTAAAGTTATCGTTAAGATCTAAAATAACCTGAAACATCATTGGCTTAAAACAGTTTTATTCGGTCTTGCTATTGTTTGGTCTGAAGTTCTTAATTAGAGTATGCAAGGTCCGCTTTTGTAAGGTTCAGGTTCAGGACTTGGTCTAGGTCTACCTGAGGCACACCCTTAATCATATCTAATGAGACCGGACATATATGTTCATAATAACGTAATCACCACACGTTGATCTGTTGTGTGTTTTTGGAACATTAATCGGTTAGAATTAGGATAAATGCACGCAAGATTTTTTTGCGAATATTACGAGGATCATTAGACCTACATTAACCATAGTCACACTATAATTTTGGATGAAAACTTACATGAATTATAATAACATGCCTTGTAGGAATATTCACTGAAGAATATTCAAATTCAGCGAATGGTAATCATCTAATCAGAAAAAGTAAAAAAAAAAAAATCAACTTTAATGAAAACCATTTGAAGTTGAAGAGAATGCCCTATAAGAAACACAATAAAAGGAACTAAAGGTACCATTTCATGTCTAAGTAAAAAAGAAAAAAAAACAGTGCATCTAATGTGCATAATGTTCCCCGCGGCTGCAGAATCCAACTTGAAATGAAAACACTGTGCTCCAAACTGTATCATCATACACTGAAATTAAGATATTAAATTCAAAGTTAGAATCTTGGTGATACTTTTATAGCATTCTTTCAGTTATTATTATAAAATATAAAAATCCATTTTTGATCTAATTCAGTTCCAGTAATTATTACTTGAGGAGAGATCTTGTAAGATGTTCTCGTGCAGTTGCCAGTGCTTGACTTATTGTCTGCAAAGATGAAATCAGGAATGTTGGAATGTGGAATACGAAAGAAAAATGCATTTTCTTTGTGTTGATATGTGCTTCTGTGTCTGTGTGTGTGTGAGCGCATGCGGGGCGCTGTGGTGGGGATTGCTAATGTACCTGCTCAGATAGAGGCGCTCCAGAGTCTATACTGTGGCTTGCAACTTTTCCTGCAATCACATTTGCATCCGTTTCCAGGATGATTCTGCAAATTATAGTAGATGGGAGTTAATAAATCTCCTAACTGTAAAGGTCTTCAGACAATAATACAGTCGTTGAAAAACAATAATGAGTATATAACATATTAGAGATAGTTAACATGTAACTTACCCGCCGTCAACGATTTCATCTAGGCACAATAAAATGAGATCTAAATTTTCGAGTGCTTCTTTCTTATCCACATTGCCCCTGGAACATATGATTAACAGAGAATACTAATGATTCCATAGAATAACAGGTTGATGAGGTAACACGATAGAAGGATGCATTAATTCATGGGAAACTACCTAAGCAAAAGCCCAACTGCATCAAAGAAACCTTGAAGAACGGTGGATATAATGAGCTCGTTTTCATCAACACCTCCGGTAACAAAAAAGTGAAGATCTTGAGCGAACTTGTAGACAACAATGTTGTTCTCAAACATTGTTATCTCAGCTGCACATTAGTTCAACTGTTCAAGCTAAATATTACATGCTAAATAACGAGGCTTTCAAGTTTACTCTTTCCAAGCTTTTTTTAAAAGGGAAAACAGAGGGGGCGTATAATGTTCTAAAATTATAATGATTGTGTATGCTAAATTGCTAACTAAATATTTAACAGGTATAATCTTAGTTAAGCTGGCCATCAGTGAGAGGTTAATTATAGAACATAAGTTAGAAGTACATACAGAAACCAGAGGGCTTAGCTACTAATAATCAGAAGAGGGTTTAAAAGGGATTTTAAAGAATATACCTTCTGCTCGTGCATTTGTCTTTTGAGTCTTGGTAAACACAGATTTTTCAAATGCTTCTTTAGAACTGTTAGTTGGCCAGTCATCTGAATAGTACTTCACAGCTACACGGTTGCCTTCTGAATCCAAAAGCAAAATGTTCTTCACAGAAGGGCAAGTCTCCTACACACGATAAGCGTCAAACATAAGTTTTATCTTCGTTACTCATTACTACTTATTTCGATCACCTATAATGCTAAGACTTCAGGCAGCAGAAGTATGCAGCTCACAGATGGTTAGCACAGCCTATCTAATGTTCTTTTACCCTACTCCTGATGCATTTTACTTTGGGGTATTGCTTAAATATAGATGAAGAAATGCTATCATTCTATATCTCAAGACTCTCATATCCCAAAAGATCATAGCAATGCCACATACATCCTTGGTTTTAGCAAACACGAAGCATTCCGAGGCTTTAAGTTACTGAAGCCGAGGCGCAAGGTGAGAGCTTCATGTATGCGAGGCGTTGCTCTATGTACAGCCAAAAGCTGCATCTCTTTCATCTCTTTACATATAAGCCTTTTAATCAAGTAAACTGTAAACTATTAACGATCTCTTCATCCTTTTGGCCTGGTTTACGTATTAGCCTCCTAGAAACTCTAATTTTAACCAACTTTGAACCGGATGTACATGAAGCACCACCTCAAGGCCCTAACGCATTTTCAAGGAAGCCTCATGCCCTTTCTAAAACCAAGCATATGTCACTTCAAAGTTTTACATTTTGCAACAAAGATTCCGTAAGTGATTGAAGACTTTCCTATGCTCAACCACCATGAAATGAGAATGTCACTAAAGCCTAAACTATCATCTTCCATTTCCCTAACCATTGCTTCCACCCTCTCCAACTATTTCATCAGCAAAATAAAACTAAATCTGACACTCACAATGACAATGCCATCATCAAAATCTGAAAGAATCAGCAGCTAAATTCGTTTCAATCAGCAATCCATCAAATTCTAGCTTTCTAGTTCAGCACAATCATCAAACTAACACTCTTACTTCAAAAACAACCACTGATTCATGCAGATCTGAGTCCCATAAATCTTAAAAGTTAAAACCCTCATAACTCAAAAAGCAACCAGATCGCAAAATCAAACAGCAATTTCCAACAACAGAAGCGATTGCAAAAAAAATTAAAGCTTCAGATGACTCAGTAGCTTGTTGATCGCTAAACTTTCGATTCACAGGTGAAAATCACAAATGCATGAACGATTGAGAAGATCGTTAAACAATGAAATGAAATGAAATGGAGCAATAATAGAAGCGATTGGTGTGATATATCAAGTAGATCTGATTGTGATTACTTACCATTGGATAGAGATTTTCGCGTGAAGATTTATCGGCTTTACTTTTTGTTGCAGATTCAGATGGTACGATGAACAAAGTGAAGAGTATTAGTAGGAGAGGATGATTGGAATTTTTATTTTTTATTTTTTATTTTTTACTTTAATCGAGTTAAAGTTTGAATTATTTTTTTTTTGATTTCTTTATAAATTGAAAACTAGAAGTAAGCGTTAATGAACAAGATCATGTAAATAGCATTTTGCACAGGATACGACCTTCAAGGTGTCAAATATCGATTCTGGTAGATATTATAAACTTAAAATTATTATCTTTAACGGGATGAAACTTAATTTTTTTTCATTGTTTTGTATAATCGTGATGGAAATAGATGCTGCTTAGTGTTTAGATGACATGATAATTTACCTATATGTATAGTATGTTTGTTGATTTCTTCCACTTACCCTCATGAGTTTTAATGTTTTTGTTTGTGGAGCCGGTTGTGCATATGCATAAAGCACTATTTTGGCTTTTGTCTTTTCAATCTTCCTCTACATCCTTTTTAGAAAGAGAAAGGCAGTTTGTGGTCTTGGCAGTCGTGGTTGCCGCCATCGTTGGCTAGCGTCGGCTCGTCGCCCAAGCTTCCCCTTCACTGTTCATAGTGCCAATCGTGGTGGTGCGGGCCGCTTTGTTGCCATTCATCGCCTTTTTAGAGGTTCTTTGTGCTGGTGGCGATGGTGGTGGGGGAGTGTGGTGATGGTGACTGTGCCGCCGCTTTCTTTCCCTAGTAACATTCTTTTTGGTTGGTTTAAAGACGATAGTTTTCAAATCTACTTGATTCGGTCATGGTTTATATCATTGCGATGGTTGTGGAGCCTATTGTCGCTCTGCCTTATGTTTTGGTTGAGGTCGAGCCGACAATTGACTTCTAACTGTCCTGGGCTCCGGCCGCCTTTGTTGGCATCATCAGTGGGAGAACGATGGCGGTGTTGCCTCCTGATTCCGGTGAGGCTACTCAGGCATGCATGCTCTACCGACTTGGTGACGATGTGCGAAAGCTCATCTAAGAGTTAGGGTTTCACTTAACCCTAATAGTTTGTTGGATCTATGGGTTTTTCATGTTTGCTGGTTATTTTCTCTGATGTCTGGGTTTTTTTGGGTATTTCTGATCTGAACCCTTAATCCCGGTGTTTTTGTTTTGTTGCGTACCTCTAGGTTCTAGTTATTGGACGATGATGTATCTTAATAAATCTGAGCCAAACTTGTGAATTTTTAAAACTAATTGTTTATATGACTTTAATTTGGTTTGGTTTAGGTGTCTTGAGGGAATTATATACATTTAACCCTCATGCACCTTCGACTAATTTTGTTTTTAAAACAAATAGCACCTCCATAAAAAAAGGCTATGGTGTTAATGTCGTAATGATCGGACAATATGCTTTCATCTTAGCATCGATTCTGTAACACCCGGCTTTCTCGTACCACCAATATTGTCCGCTTTGCCTACGAGCACGCTTAACTGTGGAGTTCTCTCATCCACAGCTAATACGCCCAAAATGCGTTGGTGATATTAGAGACCAGATATTAATTATGAATCATGAATCTCTCCTGTCCACGGCCGATATGGGAAATATGTAGGGTGTCACAATTCAACCAGTCTGTCACGCGCACAAGGGGAAACAACACTAGTTCAAATAAAATTATAGTTAACTTGGCACTTATTCTAGTAATCTATCTCATTCTTCTTTCTTGACCACTATTATCCCCATTCTTTTATCGCTTTCTCACCCTCACGTTCTTCTTTCATGACAATCCCTTGAAACACAACCTGTCCCACCTTTTTTCTTTCTTTCTCGATCAAGTCACATCTACTTTAATACCAACTCTATAATTGATCATGTCTTTCAAACTAGGTGAAGTATCAATAAAATGAATGAAAAAGCTAGAAAATTAAAATAAAAGTACAAACAGCCTCTCGCGAGACAAGTTGTGATTGGTTGGACCTGTATTATTCACACACCTCAAAAATGTTATTGTTTTACTATGTACAATGCTTACGCTTTAGGGTAAGTAGGTTATTTTATGTAAGAGGTAACTTATATTGGTTATAATGATTGGTATATCAAAGCTTTTCGTAATTTTCACGTGGCAAAGTCTAACAAAAGATGGTACGCATAAATGCATTAGGACTAGCAAATTATGTTTAGTAATTATATAGCAACTAGAAGTTAATACTCTCGCTATACAGCTAGGTAATGTTTTTGAGTGAAACCAAATGCAATAATATATAAACTAACATTAATGAATAAAATAGAAGAGCAAAATTTTAATTATAAATTAAAGAAAATATACTATCAATTTGGTTTTAAATACAATTTATATCGAAATACAGATAAAATTAAGCACTTTAATAAATTTAATAAAAATTAAATATTTTTAAAAGTAATTATAAATACTAAAAAAATATAAATTAAAAATAATATAAAAAGGTAAGGTAATCGGTTTCCAAGTTAACAAAATTATTATTATATATATTATTTAAAGCATAACTGAATGAATAGTAGTATGGTAAGTCGAAGATTTGTCTGCCATGTTTTTATGTATGTTACACGTGTGCAACGTATGGAAAAGCAATGAGAAAAAAAGTATGTCAAAAGTTTTTCCTTGGTGACGGGATCTGGTTTCCTTTTTCTCTTGCACCAAGTTAAAATACAACAAGAAAGAGAAAGAAGATATCGACTAAAAAAGAGGGGGAACTGGTTTTCTATTCTTCTGCAGGATATACTTTTTTTTTCTTCTAAAACCAACGACGAAAAAACCCGTCCAGCTGTTGACAGTTCTTGTGGTGGAAGAGTTGGTCATCCGCATCACTTCTGTAAGGTAAATCACAAGGTTTGACGCCACACTATACCTCGCAAAATGGGCGGGTCGGGTCGAGACGAGTTTGGGTTAGAACGGGGTCGTGTCAGAAACGGGTCAGGATCGGTTCGGGTCAAGATGGGTCGGTTCAGGACGGCTCGGATCAAAAAATTATAAAATTTTCAATTTTTCAACAAACACCATAAAAATATATAAACTACAAATGGAAGTTATTTCAAACATTGATAAAACTCCCATATAAAATAGTAAATTAAGAGCGTTTTAACATACAAAAGATGCATATCATTAAAGTTTCTATCAAAAAGATGAAAATAGAAACAATTTAATAAAAACCAATAAAACTCTACCGCAACACTTCATCACCAACAGCAACACTTCATCACCTACAACAACACTCATCACCTACCACAAATTCAATAACAAATCTTTTGACCAATAATATTCCTACTAGTCACTATAAACTCCTAATCACAAATTCAATCAGAATCCTGAACCATATGGCAACAAAGAACAAAACTTTTGACCTCCATTGCAAACCTATAGAGAATTTCCATAACCCTTATATATTATTTTATAAAATAACACCTCAATATCCTACAATGAGATAAACTAATAATTCTGCTAGCAGCAACACAAATGTAACAACAATGCCAAAATTATATATCATAAAAAAACACATGTAAGAGCATTAACCTACCAAAATCAATAAACCAACAACTCCAAATACAAACTTCAAAACGATAAGAATGAGAATTAAAACCCTAATCAGTCTCCTGAAGTGAAGCACCAGCAGCAACATCCTCAAAAACGACAAGAATCAAAACCAAAACAACAAAACCCTTATCACCGGTAATGACTTCCGATCCTTATCAAGCTTCGGCTTCTAAATCCCCACTCGCCACTGCTTAGGGTTTCGATTGTCGCCTTCGTCGGGCTTCTTAGTCAATGGACTACATGTTGAAAGACTTTCGTTATTGTTGATTTTGTAGACTCAATCAAATATTATCAGACACTAGTAATAGATCATCTTATATTCTTAGGGTTTCGTGACTACTAAGAACTTGAGAAGGGATGTTGAAGAACTCAGTGAGAACTGAGAACTCCTGTGGTTTAAGAAGTGAGGATTGGACTCAAATCTCAATGACCTGTTTTCTATATGTTGCCCATCCTGACCCGTGGGTTTATAATTATTATAATTTTATGGTCCATCCTAACCCATGAACAATTTTCTTGGGCCCAGTCTGACCCATTTACTTTTCAAAAATGCCCATTACTGTTTTGCCGGGTCTATGCCTCACCTTTGAACACGAACCATATGCTTCGAGCAATCACTGCGAAACAAACGAACTCAAATTTGAAAGATTGATTGTTTAATTTACAAATTGGTGATTAAAATTGATATTTATTAGCAGAACATAGATTTTTTTGGGTGCTTGAAATCTTTTAGTCTTTTTTGGGTGATTGAAATCTTTTATCTTCCGGCATTATTGATTTGAGGTGATGGAGAGTGTGTATAATGAGAGGTGATTGGAGAAACAACAAAAGCATGATGGTCAGCTACAACAATCCTAACAATGGTTAGTATGTGATTGGACGTTTTAATTTGATGTTAATTACTTATCATAATTTTTAACTTATTTTCTTTAGTTTTTTTTTAGGATTTTGAAAAAAAAATATTTTTTTATGTATGCATTCCTTATATTCAAACAAAAAGAGTTAATTAGCTTGATCTATGCTTATATGGTTGTTATCATTATTTTATTTTAGGTTAATTGTTTTTTAAGCTTTTCTAATTCTAGGTTTTGGGTTTTGATTTTCAGATCAATATTTTCAATATGCAAGTTAAAATTGGACAATGTTCCATTTACTTTATCGTTATGTTTTTGTCAGATCAATATTTTTATTGCTCTTTTTATTTTTATTTGATTTCTTGCGTTAGGGCTTTAAAAGCGAAGAGACAGACGTTGCAATGTGGTTTTTGTAACTTTATTAATGGCATACGGTTTTATGTTGGAATGATATTTGATATGATGTATTTGGCATCCACCTCATATTGTTCAGTGTTATAGTGAGGAGGGTAACATCTAGTTAGAACTAAAATAAAAAAACCTTCAATAATATAAAAAAGTTTCATGATATGTATACTTAAAAAAAGTAACAGGTTTGGAGCTTAGGTCTTGGGGACTGCCTTCGAATCGAAATAGGCCAGGCAAGTAGATGTGCTACATTCCAACCAACAGTCTAATTGGTAATCTGTTCACAAAGCATGCCCCATTTTTATATATCGGAAATAAAGAAGAAGAAAGTTGAAAAAAAATGAAAATGCAACACAAACTTGTAATAGTATATGAATAAGAACAGTCTTCTTTTGTTTTTTTCTAATATTGTAATCAAGGAATTCAAACGAATAAAAAATCAGATGCCTAGCTAGTCTAGTTATGCCTATTCAAATTATCTCCACTTAAACTAGTTTGATTGTATTCTAAACCTTTTCTATTTTTTTTCTTTTGAAATATTATTATTAGTTCATTTAGTATTTTGGCCTTCATATTTTATTTATTTAAATTCTTAATATTTTAAACACTCAATCTATCTATCATTGAAAGTTACATAAGGCATATTTCGGATTTAACAAATGAGACATTCATGATTAACCAACCGATCAAAATCAACTACTAAGGGGCTGTTTGGCAATATCTGAATGATTAAGTGTCGAACCAATAAGAGGTCTGAACCATTAAGTGCTGAACCATTAAGAGGTCTGAACTATTAAGAGCTAATATATCGCTTAACTATTCAAAAGCAAATGTCTAACCAATTCAGATAAGAGTTCTTAACCATTCAACATTAGACTTCTTAACCATTCAGCATTAGTATAATGCTTAACCATTCAGAGGCAAATGTTTGAATCATTCAGACATTTGCTCGTGAAACAAACAGTCTGAATTATTAAGTGTTGAATCATTCAGACATCTTAACCATTAAGAGGCTGATTAATAGAGTGCCAAACAACCCCTAACTATGTTTATTCAATATTCATTTATATTTTACAAGAGACATGAAATTCATCTACCTCTGAGTGACAGTACAACTTTGCATCCGCCACATGGACATATGGTGGGGACATATACCATATCATCACAACCCTTCGATCAATCTCGCTTGTGAGATGGTTTCCAATCTCGGAGCTACCGGTGTGCGGTGGTTGTTTTCCACCGAATTCCTCTGCAACGAAAATTTCATGAACAAAGTCTTGCATCCAAAAATCCACCAAACAAGTCGGATCCTCTCCGAACTTTAATATTATTTTACTCTTGTTGACACAACCGACGAGCACTCCTACGAGCCTCGACATCGATAATCTAGCGTCTCTGAAAGCAAATCCCGACAACTCCACTTTAATTTAACTAATCCAAAATTGAACGCATTGTAATCGCCTTTAAATCGCTTCCTAAATTCATTGCTCAAAAACCTTTTGATGAAAACATCTTGACTCATTTCTAGATTTAGATCGCGACAGAGCTGCCAGAGAGGTAATGATCTGGTGCTGGATTCTGACAATTTCGTTCATGATTTCAAGTGCTTAAGGATGACGTGTTGTTGAAGCTCAACGTAAATTGAAAGTGTTTTAGGAGTGAAATTGAGAGCAATACGACATTGTAAATCCTTGTGTTCATCCTTAACATGTAGAACATATTATGCCCACTTAAAGTAACACTAGAGGAGTGAAATTGCACTTCCGACGGACGGTAACTGATGTGTGTAAAGTATATATATATATTTGATATGAAAATTCACACAATTTGTTTTAATTTTAAAGAAACGATTATCACATTTAGACTAACTACACACAATAGGCAAGCGCACCTATCGTATAGTAGTATAGCTTGAGATAAGAACCGAGTATCGATCCGTGGACACAATGGCTCCCAATACTAAATCATCATCAGTATTTAACTGATCAATTAAGTTTGGATTTGTAAATATTAAATTAACTAAAACGATTAGCAAGGTAAACTACTAAAGCGAGGAAATAAAGACGAAGACACACAATCAATTAACTATATCACTTGGACTTCGACTCCACTTAGCATAGAACTAACAACTAATGCATACTCGAGGTGAGACCATTTTTACACATGATATATGAAATTAGCCTAAATCCCCGTCAAGGATATCTTGACATATAACCATTCGGAAAGCTAGAACGATAAACACACAATAGCCACCTAAAGTTATGTCATAAGAACTAATGATATAATTATGTCCATATTAAAGATGAATTAGACTCCCGTTAGGGTTACCTAATTCCATAAATTTTTGAAAGCTAACACGATAAACACATGATAACCACCTTAACTTGCGTAAAATAGACAAAACTATAATTACTCTTCAACTCATAAACTTCATACCATGATTACAAAACAATTCATAACCAATGACAAGAGATATTCATGACATACACCATGGTTTTCTCAAACATAAGTATAAGGATGCACATTTGTCCAATTTTACTAAACCTTCAACCTTCATTCACCATTCCTAGTAAAATGTCACAAGATTACATACAAAAGATGCAATTATATGAATAAGTCTTGTAAAGACATGAGGTTTTCCAACATAACATGCTTACAACACCCACAAGTTTGAACATTTCATCAAACTAGAACAAACACACACAATCATTGAAGAATAATCTAGCTTCATCATGACATTAACATAAACATCACCAAGAATCATGTACAAGTTGTTAAATCATGCTAAGTTTCATCTAATCCAAGTGATAATGAGAGTATTTAGCCCATGAGGCTTACAAAAAAACACACCCAAACTCAAGAACATTAAAGAACTCATAGTAGATCTAAAGGAATTCAAACCAATTTTGAGTGGAAATGAGGTGGATGATGTTAGATTCTTCTTGAAAGTGTGAAATCTTCAATCTTGGCCTTCAAATCTCCCAAAAACTCTTGAGAATTGCTCCAAGTCACGTAAGGGTTTGAGGGAGGCTAGGGTTTTGAAAGAAGTGAAAGTTGTTATGAAATGAGGGTGAACTAGGGTTATAAACCCGTTTTCTGCCCGAATATGGCCATATCTGAAGCGATATGACCATATTCAGCTTCAACAATGAACAATTTGGGCTTTTCCAGCTGATATGGCCATATTCAGCTTCAATATGGTCATATCAGAAACATTTTTCCTCTTGAACTTATTCAAATCTTGAGTTTTCTTCACAAAAATCATCGAGCTTCATCCAACAACTACAAAATTCAAATAAAACACAAATAAGTGTCTAAATTATGAATTTTGTAACAAAAATTACTTAAAATGCAAAGAAAACTACGTTGAAAATATATATAATTATTAATATATCAGTAACACGACAGGGCACTGAAGTTCTTATATTCTTCCTCCTCTTTTTCTTCCTCCTCTTCTTCTTCCTCCTCTTCTTTTGCCGAACATACTCTTAGCCACAATTCTTAGAATCAGACGAGACTTGTCGGTTAGACTAGCAAGCAATTACATAACTGTTTAGGCTGAGCTGTTTAAACCACTCAGATGAGGGGATTGGTTTAACCGATGAACAAGATGAAGTTGTTGGAAAATGTTATTATTTTTAGAGCGTTTTTCCTTTTCAAAATCCAATTTACTTATTAATCTATAATCTTAGACTTTATATTTTATTCATAAACAAACTTAATACTTGTTTATGTTATAAATCCGCATAGAATAAGTGAAAATAGTTTCTTATTTTGTTTTAACTAGTTTGTTTTTCAACCCGCGCTTCGCAGCGGGGTTCAAACATAACACAGGTTAGGTAATCAAAAGACCTTCTATTTATCTAAAGCCTCGGAAACAATGGTTTATTATGGCTGCAAATAATACATCTACTACGCCACAACAATGTCCGTGTTTTAATTCATCGTCATCGCCTATGAAACTGGTCAAAACATGTTCCAAATCAACCTAGGTACAACCATTTTTCATTACCACCAGGCCAACTATGGTTGAAACATGTTAGCAACAGTATTCAAAACAATTGCATAAACAGAACAAAACCTTTAAAACAAACCAAAAGAACCAACATTTACTCTATATGATTTCTTTTAAAGTTTATAGTTTACATCAACAATACAAAGACCCAAACAGAGGCTGTTAAAATAATTAATTCTCCATTTTAATGTCGGGCTCAGAGTGTGCAAACTAATGACTCCAACACGACTGGAGGGCGGGTTTAAGCAGGCAATAACCTGCTATCCTCCAACCCTTCCAAGCCTAGCTAACATCCTTAATCAATTTTTATTTAGACCCGTGAACTCATCATAGCCCATTGAAAACAGTAACATCAGATTAATAAACCAACATGCAAGATCAAAAGACATTCAAAAACCCTAAAAGGGTATTGTAAACCCTAAAAGGGTATCACAGATCGATAAAGAAAGAGCAAGAGAGGCGGCCGTACCACTACCATCTAGACGACCACCATCAAAAGCCCCACCATCAGGAGCCCCACCATGAAGACCCCCACCATCAAAGCCCCCACCATCAAAACCCCCATCGTCAAGACCGGTACCATCAAGACCAACGATCACAAAGAAACGGTTGTTGCGTGTTGTAGATCGGGGAAGAGAGATGTTACAGGAGTGCAAAACCGCCGCTGCCATGGCTAAGCTTTTAGGGCTTGACCGGTAGCGGTGGGGAGCACCGACGGCGGCTGTGCAAACGGTGATGGTTGACAGTTGTGGTGCAAAGGCTGCGATGAAGTGATGCGGAGCGACGGTCCCGAAGTCACTGAAGTGAAGGGTGACGGCTAGTGCGGCATGACGCGATCCAACAACGGCGGCACAGCCGTGCGACGCTTGCGCCGGTGACAGTGACGGCGTTGCCGTACTACGATGGGGGCGGTGCGACGGTGGTGGCCGTGCGAGGGTGCTGGCGGTGTGACAGTCACGTGCTTACCACAGAGAACCATTCTCTGAAGCCTCACCCCTTATAGTCCCCTTTAAACACACATTAGGGAGGGGAAAAGTGCAAAACCCACAAAAACTTTGTGGCAAAACCATAAAAAACCAAAAACTCCCTGCTGATGAAACAAGTTTTTTCATATATAGAGTAATATATGTTTGTAAAGGGACACATTCTTTTTTAGAACCAATTTTATGTTGACAATCATGAGAATGTCACAAAACATTTGTACATATTGCATTAATAATTTAACGATACAATATAGTGGATGATCATGTAACCATCTTCTGTATCACACTTATATCAAAAAGCACAAGTGTGTTCTACGGTTCTCATTGTTTTAAACACCTTCTTAGTTTTCACAACTATATGTCTCTTTATGTGAGTGTGCATATAAACGTAATTTTTAGAAAAATATTATAAAACCATTCATTTTTTAAAACCGATCCAACTAATACACGAGAAAAAAACATTAATTCGTTACCTCACCCTACTTAAATAGCCTCAAAAGTTATTATATTAAAAAGAAGATATACCAATAATCCTAAGCACTATTGGTTGATATGAAATACCCCAAAGGCCAAGACTTTATTAATATAAGAGGACGTTTTAGATTCAAGTGTCACATGTGATAAAAAAATAGGGTTTTAATTTGGGCTAGTAGGTTTTCTTTCACATATGATGAGATTTATCCTGAGGGTGATCTCGAGTTTCGTAGTTAAGTAATAAAGATGATCGCATGAGTCAGTAATAATCACGTGGACAAATGACTCATAAATAATTCAATTAGTAGTTAGACTGTGCGTAGTGGTGCCTATAGAAAGCGTTAAAGTTGCTGATTTGGACACAATTAAAGGTTTAAAGCCACTACATCTTAGTTAAATGAGAGCTTCAAACTTATTTTTAGCCAAACTTTTAACGGACGTTAAATTCATTTTTTTCCTCATTTTTAACAACTTTTAACTAAAAAAGGTTTTAAACCCATTACATTTAATTTAAAATAATTTTAATAAATTCATAAATGTCTAGATGATATTTTAATTTAATAAACCACTATACATAGTTTTAAAATAGAAAAAAGAAGATTTGTTTGTGAAACAGGAAACGTGCGAAATAGAGGTCAAAACGTCAAAATGTGTGGACTCAATTAAACAACATCATGCAGTGAACTCAATACTATTGTGTTATCATAAACTTTTTGACTCTTCGTGTGCTGTGTGTGTGAAGAACTGAAGATGGTGGTGAAGGTGTACGGACCAGCTTACGCATCGCCCAAACGAGTGTTGGTTTGTCTTGTTGAGAAAGAAATCGACTTCGAGACTGTTCCCGTCGATCTCATCGCCGGCGAGAATCTCACGCCGGAGTTCCTCAAACTACAGGTACCGTTGATCATTGTTATTTTAGATTGATTCATATCTGGTTGATTTTTGAGCTTATTTGATCAAGTTTTGATGATGATGATGATCCACAGCCGTTTGGATCTCTTCCGGTGATTCAGGATGGAGACTACACTCTCTTCGGTTAGATCTCAAAACTTCTGAATTTGGGGGAAATGTGTCTGCATGCATCGGTTGTTTGTACTTTACATGTTACTGCTTCATGTCGATTGGATTTCTAGGGTTTGTGTTTTGAAGTTGTTTGTCTAAAGTTGTAAGTTCTAGGGGAAATCTGTTTGCATGCATCAACTGGTTGTACTGTACAAGTTACTACTGTATGTGGATAGTATCTTTAGGGTCTGTGCTTTGAATCTGATTGTTGCAATTTGAACTTTGAAGGCCTAATCATAAGATAAGAACACAGAATTTCTAAAATTGCATGATTTAGGGGAAATCTGTTTGCATGCATCAGCTGTTTGTACTGTACAAGTGATTATTCCATGTGGATAGATTCTTTAAGGTCTGTGCTTGCTTTGAATCTGATTGTTGCAATTTGAACATTGAAGACATAATCATAATATGAGTTTATGCTCTCCTCTGAGAACAAAATTTTTAAAACTGCAAATTCAAGGGAAATCTTAAGTTTGAATGAACAAATTTTGGTTTTGACTGTTTGATGAGTTAGCGTTTTAGTGGGTGTTTGGGATTGCTTATTTTGAAACAACTTTTGACTTATTAACTTTTGAAAAGTTAATAAGTCAAAAGAAATGTTTGGCAAACTCAAAATAACTTTTTAAACTGACTTTTCATATAGGGTAAAAAAAAGATTTTGAAAAGTAAGAAGGGAGTTTAATTTTTGAAAACTAATTTTAGTCTAATTTCCTATTATACCCCTCTACTAGCTCCTATTAACTACTCTCGTTTTAAAAATATGTCTCTTTTGGTCATTTTACGACATTTTAGTTTATAAGCTAATCCAAACACTTTTTTAAAAATATTTTGAAAAGTCACAAGTCAATAAGTTATTTTTATCAAATGTTCTTTTCAACCAAAATAAGCAATCCCAAACAGGCTGTTAAATATCAATCTCATGAATTCCTTAACTAAATTGATCATTGAAGGTAGTAAGGTTGAATCAAAATGAGACTTTTACTACCAATTTTACAAAATGTCTCATTTCTTTTGCAATAATGTTTCTTGTAGTCATTTAATTTGTTACTTCTTTGAGACAGTCATAATTGTAATAAAATTACAAAATGTCATATTTCTTTTGCAATAATGTTTCTTGTAGTCATTTAATTTGTTACTTCTTTGAGACAGTCATATTTGTAATGAAATTACAAAATGTCTCATTTCTTTTGCAATAATGTTTCTTGCAGTCATTTAATTTGTTACTTCTTTGAGACAGTCATATTTGTAATAAAATTGAAGGGGTGTGTTCAATACCAAACTGAGTTAAGTAGAGAGGTGCAAGAAATGAATAAGCAGTTGTGTAGTGCATGTAAGATAATCACATGTAGTGAGAGAGTGAAAGAGAGACTTTTAAAAATGTTGGTTCCGGCCCCAATTAAACACACTCCAAACACATAAAAATAATCTCATGAGAGCAGAATAGGTTTACTGCTTCTAAACTTCCACTTTCATTTAACAACTTGTAGACTTAAATAGATACTACTACATGCAACATGAACTAATTTAAAGCACAAAAAAGGGACTCATACTTACCCATGACTTTGACCCACTCAAACACAAACAAACAACCAACCTACCTACTAACAATAATAGGGAAATTATAAATGTAGGTTATTAATCTTGATAGGGTCAAGTTGAGTCACGGGTACGGGTAGTTGAGCTATATATGTTCGTTTGAACAGGTCAAAATAGTAAGTTTTAATTGCAGTTGTTTAGGTACTCAGTTGTGGTTAGTGGGTTTCAAACGTGGGTTATTATCTCTTCTTTTTAGGAAGAGTAGGTCTTTATTTTTTCTATATATGTAAGTATTTAGGATGAATGAAAAGTGTGTGTTGTTAAGCAGTATATCTTATTCTGTTTGTGAGTTTTCTTTGTGATTGATTGGGGCCCGAACCAACACTAAACCGCTTTTGACCAATTCAAACTGACCCGATTGACCCGACCGACCCAATCAAATAACATAACCACATTTAAGCACTATCTTCTACAATTTGTTTATTTACAGTTGATTATGCGATTTTGAATATTAATCATCCCTCTTGATAGTTTTGTCATCAGTGTGTCCCTCAACGAATTAACATCTTGTTGCTATGTTTTTTTTCTTCATAGAATCAAGAGCCATCATCCGGTATTATGCTGAAAAATACAAGTCTCAAGGAACCGACTTACTAGGGAAAACAATGGAAGATCAAGGTCTAGTGAACCAATGGCTAGAAGTGGAGGCACACAATTATCACCCACCACTTAACAATCTTGTGCTCCACATTATGTTTAGCCCACACTTTGGAATAGTAAGAAACGAGCAGGTGATTAAAGAAAGTGAAGAGAAGCTCGGAAAAGTGTTGGACATATACGAGGAACGACTTTCAAAAAGTAAGTATCTGGCTGGTGATTTCTTTAGCCTTGCAGACCTTAGCCACCTTCCTTTTACAAACTACTTGGTTGGTCCTGTTGGGAAGGGGTATATGATCAAAGAAAGGAAACATGTAAGTGCTTGGTGGGATGATATTAGTAGCAGGCCTTCATGGCTGAAGGTCCTTGAAATTTGCAAGTAACGGGGTTGTGCAAACCCAATGCATAAGACTCTATTGTGTGTTGCGTGTGCGGGGTCCTAGCTAGGGCGTCGAGCCACTTTCGGCCGCCTTACTCTTGTGTTGTTACCTTTAAGTTTGAATGATTGTGATTCTTGTTGACTCCTGTTTGTTTAAAACATAAATTTGCTTGGTGTGCAAGTATTAATATTGAGGTTTGAACTCACAATCACTTTACTTGCACGAGTGGTAGACTTGCAAATTAAGACACGCATGCAAGTGGAGTGATATATTTGGTGCATATTTAAAGTTGTGATAAGAAAACTTAATAAAATGAAACCATTAAGATGGTTTGCAGTCTTGTTTGTTTAATAAGAAAACTTAATAAAATGAAACCATTAAGATGGTTTGCAGTCTTGTTTGTTTAAAACGAGCCGAGGCTGAAACGACTAATAAAATAGTGAAAACTCAACAAAATATTTTGTATTACTAATCAACTATAAGTAAAATGAATAAAAGATAAACCTAGGGCTCATCTGCAGATTGGGTGAAGCTTATGCGTTAAGCTAGCTTTAACCATATTATTTTAATCTTACACTACTAACAAATAATATTAGACGATGTTCATGCACCTACAATTGACTATGTGATTAAAAATTGTAAATCTAAGAAATAGTATTTAATTATAATATATAAATTATTAGCTTTAGTAAACCCGTGTATTACACGGGTTGATTAAATAAAATATATTATAAAATAAAAATTTATTAATTATAAAACTATATTCTAATATAAGATATGATTAAGGACTACAAGTAATAAAAAAATTATATTAACTTTTTAAACTTTTATTTTAAAACTTTTATTTGTTTTTTTCCCCAAAATAAATTAAACATTTTGTTTCAAAACAACCCGTTATAAAAAATATATTTAAAAAATTTGGTGTTTTTGAAAAGTTTATTATTTTATAAAATTTATTTCCTTAGGAATAACACTAATAAAAGATCTATTTCTTAATTTACTTATAAAACTAATTTAGATCTAAAACAATTAAATAATATTATTAATAATTAATATAAATATTTAATAGGAGAGAAAAGCATGAAAATGTTTAAAAGAATGAATGTGGTGATGCAAGTGTCCCCCATAGATATTTTTTATTAGAGTATAAAGATATTTACTATTGAAAAAACTTCTTAAATGTAACTGTATACAGAGTAAACTGAATTTTATAATCTATCCAAAAATAAAAAGAACAAGAAGAAAAAAATATGAATAATAATATTTTTGCATATAATTTGTTTATGCCTTAAGGGTGCTTCAAACAATGCCATGCGGTTACACCTGATAAAACGGACTGGTCGGGTTGGGTGAGCTCACTGATCAAGATGAACTCAATTCATGACTAGACGTTTAAAAAATAATTATGTTGGTTTAGGTTGTAGTGGGTTTTGATAAAATTAAATACATGTCTAAAGGCCAACCATTTTAATGAGTAAAGTGTTATTTTCATCCCTAACGTTTTGTTGAAATTGCCATTTCAATACAAAAACTTTTTTTTTGTCATTTCAGTCACTGTAGTTTACTAAATGTTGTCATTTTCATCCATTCCACTAACTTCGTTAAAACTCTGTTAAAACTCCGTTAAATATGGGGTATTTTAGTCTTTTTCAACACCCTAATTATCTAATTAATATAAATTAATCAATTAATATTCAATTAAAACTAAAAAAACACATGAAGTGACTCGTGAGACCGATCGTTTCGATTAATTCTAACACATGTTGTTCGATTAAGGTCTGCTGTGAGATTTCAATTAATTTTCACGTTTTGTTTGAACGTGTATTGTTGTTCCATTGAGGTCTAATGTTGTCACTTTTTGTTTTATTGAGGTCTGCTACTGTCACGTTTAAAGACCTCAATCAAATAAAAAATGTCAACAAGAAACCTCAATCCTACAACAAATCTCAATCCTACAACAGACCTCAATCAAATAACGGTACACATTCGAACAAAACGTGAAGATTAATTGAAATTTCACGGCAAACCTCAATAGAAAAACAAGGGTTAGAGTTAATCGAAACTTTTAAATCGAAGCGGCTGGTCTCACTAGTCGTTTCATGTGTTTTTTAATTTTGAATATTAATTGATTAATTTGTTTTAATTGGATAATTAGGGTGCTCAAAAAGACTAAAATACCCTCATATTTAACAGAGTTTTAACGAAGTTGTAACGGTGTTAGTGGAGTGGATGAAAATGGTAACATTTGGTAAACTACAGTGACTGAAATGACAAAAAAAAAGTTTTTAGACTGAAATGACAAATTTAACAAAACATCAGGGACGAAAATAACATTTTACTCCATTTTAATTTTTAAACAATGTCGCCAAGTTTGTACTGGAAATTGTTGCAATAAATACACATACAATAACAAACTAAGAACATAATCCTTCCAAATTATGAGAATTTTAAAATAAAAAAGGTATGTTTGAGGCAATGGTGGCAATAATAAAAGAAAATTTTTAAAAATGCTTTACAGAGCTACCTCCGTTTTTGCTTGTCCCACCGTTTCGAAACCATATTCAAAAGTTATCAACGTTGAAACTTTACTTGAGGAAATAACTTACAATTTGAATTTAGACGATGAAAACCCAAATTTAGTAATTGACAAAACAACAATTTCACAAATCTTATCAAACTATGCTTGATGTTTACCTTTTAAAATATGATACAACATCAAACATCCACAAGTCAATAATTTTAGGTTCAAGTAGCTGAAGTTGTAACCTGATGTTTAATTTATATAGTATTTTATGAAATAAAAATATTAAACGACAAATTAGTAATACTCCAAGTAACAAAATATATAAATATATTTATAAATTAAATAACAAAATATAAAGTAAATTACATTTTTCGTACTTTAATTTTATACTAAAATACAGGTTTCATCCTTAAATTTCAATAATTACAAGAATCGTCCTTTATTTAAAAGTTGTTACACATTACGTTCTTTCTACTAACCGGTGTTAACTTTTTCTGTTAATTTTCTGTAAATGATCAAGTTACCCTCAGTGATAAAATATTGAATTAAAACTAAAAGAATAATAGGAGCACTTATTTTCTTTACTACTAAAGCAATAAAATAACCCCACCACTTGATCATCTTCGTTTACAACCCTCCTCATCATCTTCATCCACAAGATTCACCTCAATTCTTCAAGAGTTCTATACCAAAGAAGATACAATTTAATCTCTAAATATTTAACTCAATATGACTTCTTTGCTCATTTTGTTTCTCACGAAATAACCTTATAATTTCTTTCAATTGGGTGGGTCACTATATTAAAAGAATAAAAGATTACAATTTTTCAACACATTGTGTTCATGGAGCAGAAGCTAACACAATTGAAGATTGAAGACTGAAAAAGTACAATAGAATTCAGATGATAAAATGGGGTTAGATTCGAAGCCCTCGAAATTAAGGGTTTCTCAAGAGTTGAACTTGATCCTTTCATCTTCACTTTTGGCTTACATCAAGAAAAACCTTTGAACGTAATATGGATTTATGGCGAAGAACAACAAGAAAACGACTGTGAACATGAAGAAGAATAACATTAGGAAATGCGGGATTTCATTTAAATAAATTAAACATTGAAGATACAATGATGGCCTAAGAACCGTCATTCTTAATTACCTATCAAATTGCAATTGTGTTTAACTCTGGTTTTAGGGCTTCCGACCTGCGATTTGGGGATTTTTCTAAAGACCCATTGTAGGGATGAGCATTTGGTACCCGTACCGGTACCGGTACCCAATTGGTACCGAAAATATGTATAAGGTACCAGTACCGGTACTTGATTTTCTTATATTTCGGGATCGGTACCCACCGGTACCGGTACCGGTATTTTACCCAAAAGTCCCGTATAGTCCCGCTAGTACCCGAATACGAATATATTACTTTGAAATATTTTGTTTTGTAATATTTTTCACCCCGTCAACTAGTATTCTATTTTGACTTTTGAAGGTAATTATTATTATTTTTTTAATATCATTTTTTTTACTTCACTGCAATGTCAAGAGATATATTATTTTTGATTTTAATAGAAATGAATGGTGGACTAGTGTATGAATTAGGTCAGAAGAAAATGAGAAAAATAAATAAACTATCATTTTATTTGAATACTTTTTTGATATTTTAATTTGTTTAGTTATTATAAACTTTTTGAGGTATCGGGTACCAAACATATACTGGGTAACAGGTATAAAAACAGATACTAGGTACTGTAATCAAACATACACCATATAGTAAGCCTAAAAAATAATGTTGTGTAGAAAGCGGGTACCAAAGAGGTACTGGGTACCGAAATACCGGTACCGGTACCTGTACCCATATACCAAATTCGGTACCGGTACTCTTTTTTATAAAATTCGGGACCGGGTATTTTCGGTAACGGTACCGATTCGGTACGGGTATGGTACCAAGCTCATCCCTAACCCATTGTTTAGTTTTCAGTTTTCACAAAATCCTAATTGTTCCATGGTTTTATGTATGTTGTTCGTGTTAGTTATATTTGAGGAGATATCATCCTTAAAGTACACCTTGTTCACAGTTAGTAATCTTTATACTCATCGCCATCAGAACAACAAAACAACCATCACAATAACCGGTCTTGAGGATTTTAGCACACTGGATAAGCCGAAAAAAATGCCCATTTACCCTAACGAATTAAATTATATAAACTAATTTTTTTTGAAAAAAACAAACGTTTTATAAATAAAGATAACAAAATCACATAGTATTACAATGACATAGCATAATAGTTCACTAATAACTAGTGAGGTTTAGGTATTTTGATAAATATAGCAAAATCATCTATTTTCTAGTTTGCTTAATTGACCATCTAAATAATTAAATAAATAATAATGGACCATGACCCATGAGATTTAAATACTGTTTTCTAAATAAGGGGTTTTTAATTGAGTAATTGGTTAATAAAATTGGCCTAAAAATTAAATTTAGTTTAAAATATAAATGGGTTTAAGTTTTTTTATGGATTATAATTTATAACTATTTTCTAATATATATATATATATATATAATTTAAAAAATAATTTAAAGAATTTTGTACCCCTCAATGAGTGGGCCCTGGAGGGAGACCATCCCGCCCCTCCTCGGGGCTGTTTTTGACAATAACATCAACGATAAAAAGAAGAAGAATAAAGAGAAACAGAAAGATCTGTGAGCTGCGGTGTGAATGATGCTAATGAAAGATTAAGGCAAGGAAATTGAGGTTTTATAAAATCTAAGGGATTGTTTGGTAGTCTCTCAATGGGACCATTAAGAGACTACCTCTGAACCAGTAAGAAATGTATTTATTTGTTTCAAAAAAAAAAAAAAAAAAAACCTTTTAATGGGACCATTCAGCACTAAATGGTTAAGTAATGGGGGAGTGCTGAATGGGAATTATTACCCATCTACCCCTCAACATCACCCAAAAGCATCGACCCCCACCCCATTTCCCACAACCATCGACCCCCACCCATCTCCCCGTCGCCTGCCACCGTCGGCTTTCACCACCGTCGACAACCGTTCCCCAACCATCGTTCGCCGCCGCAACCGTTCCCCGACCACCGTTCGCCGCCTCCCGTTCGCCCATACACTCCTTCCGAACTGCTTCTTCTGCTTATCAGCTTCGTGTTTGTTGATTAAATTCTTTGGGGTTGATCAATTTCTGCTTCTTCTGCCACCGACCCAACACCCCTACCATTCGCCTTTGATCGAACACCTTGTGTGTATTCAATTAAAGGTCATGTGGGGTTGATGATTGAAGTTTGAAGGTGCAGTTGATGAAAGAAATAAAGGTGATGATTGTCATGATTTGAGTTCATTTGAAGGTGCAATTGATGGTGCAATTCGAGGATACCCATCAATTGATTTGAGTTTATTTGTTCCTAATTTTGAATTTTTGACATGCAATTGAACAAGTGTTTGAATCTAGTGATGATTACTAAATACTTGAATGTTAATGTTGATGATTGTTGAATACTTGAATGTTAATGTTGATGATTGTTCAGAGGGTTAAAATAGACATTTTGTACATGTATTCAGAGATTCAACCAAACAATCACTTATTGGTTCAGCACTTAATCAGTCAGACCTCTTAATCATTTAGATCTTTTAATCATTTAGCATTTACTGGTTCAGATTCAACCAAACAATCCCTTATTACTTTCAAGTGGGTCCCATCAATTATTTTATTATTACTTATATTTCTTTTTAAATATAAGGGTAGTTCAGTAATTTTATCTTTAGATTAACTTAAAAATAGACGCCTGTTAGTTAAAAGGACATAATGTAACTTTTATACTAAAGGATGATTTTTGTAATTATTAAAGTTTAAGGACAAAACATGTAATTTAGTATAAACTTAAAGAACGAAATATAAGTAAAAAAGCACGTTTAGACTCGTGAGCCGGCTCGAGCTCTATATATGAAGCTTAGGTTTGGGCTCGATAATTAAATTAGCTAATTTTCAGGCTTAATCACGGCTAGGGCTCAATGAGACTCAAATCCTTGTATAATTTTTATCGATCCGATTTCAAATAACTAACAAACAACTCAGCTCAGCTTGTTTGCTACATTGTTTAAACATGACTACATTCTTTGTCAAAACTGATTTAGGAGTATACGCGTAAGTAAATTATACCAAACACCCTAGAAACAAAGTGACGCTAGACAATCAATCCAACCAACATCCTTCCGGCGACGACCTTTGCTCCGATCTCCGATCACAAGATATGAGCGAAGAAGGAAAGAGCAGAGGCGTCGTTTTCTCCGGCGACCACCAGTCTCCGGCGCCACCTCAGCCCTCACCGTCGTATTACTACGGTACGTTTCAAGGAGTTGCAAATCATCCACCGTATCCTCCGCCACCGCCGACTTATCATCAGCCTTCCGTAGGGCTTCCGCAACCTACTCCTCCGCCGAACGTTCGCATCAATCCTCCGTATTATGCACATGGTTATCAAACTGTTCCAGGTATATAGCTATACGTAATCAGTTTGATCGCGTATATACGATCGTTAGCTTGTTTGTTTGTAAAATTGAAGATTAACGTATGGATATTGATAGAAATTGTGACTCTGTGAGGTGTTGGTTTTGATCTGTTGTATTAATGTATGTTAACTTTTTGAAGCATGAGATTTGAGAGTTGGAAGTAGAATTTGGGCCGATTTAGTTCTGAAATTTAAGATGTTTTGCTCGAATTTTGTTCTCGTGGTCTTGTTAGCTGTAATTAGACAAAATCGTATGGTTTTCTCTAGGAGGATTAGTTTCTTCTTCTTGTGTAATTGATGATGATTTTAGTTTTTGTATAAGATGTTGTGTATAGATCATGAAGGGAATAGGGATGTCATGCATTGTCAAGTGTTTGCGAAGAAAAATATTGAGTTTCTCTTTGACTTCCTTATGGAGAATAAGTTTTCTTCATATATGATTATAGTGATTTAGTTTGCATAGAAGTTTAGGGTTTTGATCCTCGAAAACATTTGCTTCTTTCTTTCTTTTCAGCCTTATTGTTTGCTTGGAAATGAAGATAACTACCAACAATATACAACTAACTATCTAACTTAATCAACATACACATAATGTTTACTAATCATAACAACTCAGGACCTTTACTACTTACTAAATAGACCATATCAACCTGTGATTTAATTGTTTGTAATTGCTATCTTCAAAAGATGCACGATCACATGCCTCAAAAATGGTATCAAGCCTCTTAACCGACTCTGAAGCTTGTCCATATTCTCTACCTATCAAACCATCTTTGATAGGTACTGAATATTCTTCACAGACATGTAAGCTTTACACATAGTGAGTTCAAGAGTGTTAGTATCGCAAATAGCCTGAAAAGCATTTGCATAAACGATTTATATAAGATGCACTGTACTTTAAATTGTTTTCAAACAAAATTCATGCTTTTTTATATTGAAATCTTGTTACCACCTAACAGCCCACTGCCCACCTAATTGGCATGCCCGAAAAGCATTTGAATAAACAAGTTATTTCATATTTTGTTGTATGTTTAGGTTTGCATATTCACTTGAACTCACTTCCTGCTAAACACAGATCTAATGGTATCAGTTCTTCACAAATGTTCCACAACCTAGACCAATACGAATACATATACAACTCACCAACATGTCAATAATCTCAATATTATGCTTTCCTAAAGATATACTACACTATACATCATACTAGGTTTAGTCCCAAATGAACCTAAACGCAAAAAAATAACCTCCAAAATCCTGCAAGTGTAACTGCATAATGTGTGAGTTCTTAAGGTGTAAAAGCGCGACATGTGAGAGTGGTAGCATGCAGATATTACTTTCACATATTATGACGAATGCCCTAAGTACCTACTATCCAATGCTAAGGAAACAAACCCTAAATGAATGCACACTTGGTCCTAAAAAGCATGAAAGTGGTTTTACTTTTTATTTGCTTGATTCTTTGAGTCGTAGCAAGATTTTTGATAATGTAATGATCACCAATAAATTTAAAACACTTTAACTACACAAGTTTAGGTCCAATTCTGATATGGAAAATTGAATTCTGGAGGCTATGGGGAGAGTTTGGACGTGTTCTTGAGTGAAGAAAATGAGAAATGAAGAGGGCAACTGTAAACTCCTTGCCCAAATCGAATTTCTAGTCAAAAGTCAATTCTGCTCTTTCTTACCATTTTCTTCCATGATCCATCTTTTATATAATAACCCAACGTCCATGCTTACTGAATTTTTTATAATTTCCTACCAATTGCATTAAAGCGTAAATGAATAGTTGAACCAACATTACGTTTTCTAAACTTATATTGTTCATTGCAGGCTTGCATTGTCAGTTTTCTGTTTACTTGCTGCTTATCAATGTTTGACAACTTGATACTTTTTCAGGCATTGTGATTGCACCTGGAACGCCTGTGATAATTGACCGCCGCCCCCTTCCTTGTTGTGGTTGTGGAATTGGCTGGTTCTTGTAAGTGTAAACCAACAAGTAATTTTGCACACACGATTTAGATTGTAATTTATTGAACTTATGCAGATATTAATGAGTTGGCTCTCATACAGATTTCTTATTGGTTTCTTCTGTGGGGCCATTCCCTGGTATGTTGGAGCTTTCATTCTACTCTTTGTGCGAGTGGATAACAGAGAAAAGGCAGGACTTGTTGCCTGCACAATAGCGGTGAGTGGGTTTGTTTCTTTTTGGCAAAAAAAGATTACATCAATGATGCATCTCAACAATTTAAATGAGAATACAAATGAGAATTTAGAACATGCCAATCTATGTGCTACATTGGGATTATCTAATGTGAAGTTGAACTTAACCCTTGAAATGCAACCACAATCAATAAACAACTTGTAACCTAAACCTGCAAATCGGTGTAACAATTTATAAACTTGACTTTGATCGTGTGATTACCTGCAAAGAACAGAATATAACACCCAAACCTTCTAAATGATTTTGTGTATTTATCAGTACTTATGCACGCATGCATTCACACGCACACGTATGTATATAATGTATATGTATGCATGTATATATGTAGCAGGTGATATGTAGATATGTGTATCCATGCGATGCATGTGTGTGTCGCCCCTCTCCCACCACTAGATGTGGCAATTTAATCCCAATATTTATGAATGGGTCGATTCGGGTTGTATTTTATTTGAAACATGCTAGAACCAAAATAATTTAGCTAAACTAGGAACGATTCAAATGGGTTGGCCTGGTCAAACGGATTGAAAATCATTTACAATTTTTTTATGTATAAAACTTTTTAAATTTTTGTTCAAAGATTTTGATTATCGTTACAATTATATGTTTTCTTAATCGTAATTAACACATTAATAATTTAGTAAAAGAATAAAATGGACACACAAGTGTTTTACGGGCCAAGCATCCCGACCCTGCTCCTCTTGCCCATACTAAAATGATTTGTTTTAACCTCAGCCTAATCTGGTGCTGTTATCCAACTGCCCGATCTTGCTACATCTATCTGTCACCACCACCACCACCACCACCACCACATCCATCATTCGTAGGCACACAAACTGACATAGAGTTGATGAAGTCTCTTTTATAGAAAGCCGAATTCATGAGAAATTTTCATTTTTATCGACAGCATCCATGTATACACACACATAGGAACTTTTAAAACAGAACCGATTATAAGTTAAAAAACTGTGGAAACCACATTAATACTTGTATCTTTTGCGATTTTTGTTGTTTGTCAAATCATTTCCAGATTGCTTGAATTCAAAATTGTGTTGTTAAATCATGTTGGAATTGGTTGTGTGCAGGCAGTTTTGGCTCTGATTGCTATTGGTCTTGGTGTGGAGAGGGTCAAATATGGCTGGTAAGTATTCTGTTAAGAGTTTGCATATTTGTATAGTCACCAAGAAATTGTTAGAATAAGACATGGATTGGTTGTTGCAAAACTAGTTTGAAGGTAATTATGGTGCTCTTTATTGTAATGTTGCTATTAATTTACACAATAGTCTGGAATTTTCTTTGCTTAAAAACAGTTTCACTAACCAACTATCAAATCAAAGCCATCTTAGCTTATAAATGATTCACAGAACAGTTAAATATCCATTTGTGGTAGTGGCAAAACGGGCAGTGCAGGCTAATCAACCTTTTAAATCGATACCTTTTTAATGCGGGTCAAGATATGTGCGTCGAGTTGGGTCCAGTCGAGTTGGATTGCATCACAAATAGGATAGGAGGGATTTTCCAACCACATATGTGAAACTTAGTTGGTTTTGTGTCTATTTAGTAAAGAGTAGCCCCTTATGTTTCAATATAATCTCTATCATGGATGGAACATTGCCTTCAAGCTACTAGCCTATCAACCAAGCAAGGTGTTCATAAACGTTGAAATCAACCAAACCGTCTAAAGCAAAGTAAGTCGACTGGTTTGAGATTTAAGCAGTTCAGTTTACGGTTCGGTTTTGACTTTTGACAGATTAAGGGTTCAGTTGACCATTTGGAACTTGAAACCGATTTTTAGCATTTTTTTATTCAATTTGGTATATGCATATGTATTAGATTCATGAATTTTGTAATTGTGTTTCTAATATAAATTAGTTTAAACTGTCAAAGTGTTAAAGCCATCGTCCAATTGCTGAACCGCTTAGGCCAACCGATTCGACAACAATCAAACCCAAACTGGCCAGTGTGATAACCGTAGTTTGCGGTTTGACTCGTTTTTTTTCAAAATCAGTCAAGCTGAACCTCAAACATCGCTACTATTAACATATTCGCAAAACAAGTCGTCTTTTACATCCCTTTATCCATATAAGTCGTTTTTTAATTAACGATTGATAATAAGGGGTGGGGTGTATATGGTAAGAAAACCCCCCATGTTTTATTTCGCAAGTTTATAACATTCATCTCGCAATATAGAAAAAAGTTGGGCATTTTGGTAAAGAAAGTGACATTTTGAATAATAGAAAGTTTTGTTAATGAGAGAGAAAGTAGAGAGTGAAAATAATTCATTCATTGACTAGTACATGTATATATAAACAACAAAACCCTAAAGTCCATAGAAAATGAGTTAGGACCTACAATATAAAAGAGTTTACATTTTTTAATAGAAAGAAATAAGTCTTTTAGAAAATAGTACGAGATCTAAACTATATTGATGATCAACTTGCTAAATTATTTTGAATCAAGTAGTTGTGCTTAACTAGGTCAAGTTCAAATTGTAACTTACTTATTTTATAGCAAATAAAATTATTTAAAAATAGATATCATTATGAAAAGGCTACCAAGCTTCAAACCGCAATAGTAATCTTCAAAAACATGATCGACATATTATATATGCTGCAAGAAAAAGACACACATTACGTTTGAGACGTCCATATCTCTGTTACATTAGTTTTCTCTAGCGGGAAGACGGTTTAATAATAATAATAATCACCAACGCATAACGCTAGCTTTTTCGGGACCCAATGATTTCATCTTGTAGCATTATTCGAAGTTGGACGCAAAAATTGATCAATAACTTCCTTATAAGTCTCACTTTAAAATTATCATCCGTTTGATTTACCCAACTCCAAGTGTCTATCTCATTAGATGTAAAATTTATTAATTCCATACCACGTTCATAGCATTGACAATTGCTCGATCCCACTGTGATTCGTTAGGTGATATATCTCCATCTCCACTTTTGTATAAGGGCCCATTCAAGCCTTGTAAACTCCTTATACCCACTCCACCTGTTTTTCCGTAGTTATTAAATTGCACTTAACGATGTCATTTTCTTACAACCATCATTTTCTACCCTTAGCCCTAAAAATTCAACATCTTTTTAACTTTCACGGGAAAAGAAAACTAAAAAAATACATACGCCCCCACCGATCGAGCATAGAAGTATAAGAGTCGAGCGACCTGCAGAAGGCATATTAGCTTTCCAGTTAGATGATCTTCTTTTAAATTTCTCAATAAATGACTCCCATCCTTTGATCGCGCCCATATTAGCACCCACCACAATTCTCAAATAATCAAATAGAAAAGTCTTTAATTTATATCCCACCCAAGATTCTAATTGACTTACCTCATTTGACTCGGACCACAACTCCAAAATACTAGAGTTATTAATATAAAGTTTCAAACCTGAAGCCAAGTAGAAACAATTTACTGCTTTCACGGTGTTGGACGTATTTTCCTCCGACCACTCCCCATAACTATCGCATCATCCGCATAAATCAAATTTGACAGCAAATTATTATCCCTCCCAGCAAGCGCCCCGATACTAATAAATCTTCAAAAACACTATGAAGATCTTTCGTAGCCAAAACAAAAGAAAGGAGATAATGAGTCATTGGGATATAAAATTGCTAGCAAGTGGTGAAACTGCCTTTAATCAAGTGGCGAAAGTTCAAACTCATTGCTGGATGTGGGTGTTTACTTGGAATTTAAGTTGTGTAAAATTAGAGAGCTTGTCACACTTCACCGTTCTAAAAAAGTATATATAATATAAATTAAATAAAACAAATTCTATTGTGTATAGAACATTCCAAATGAAATATATTATAAAATTAAGAGAAAATTGCAAAAATAGTCCCTGTGGTTTGATCATATTGCAAGTTTGGTCCCCAGATTTTAAAAATTGCAAATTTAGTCCAAACATTTGGAAGTTTGTTGCAAATTTAGTCCCCACCTTTAGTGTCCGTTAGTTTTTAACGATCTGGGGACTAAATATGCAATATGATAAAACCATAGGGACTAATTGTGCAATTTGCTCTAAAAATTAAAAAAAAAAACTGAAAATCAAATAAATTTAAAAAAATTAAAATCAAACATAAGAATTTTTTAACATTTATTCTATTTTTTAACGATTATTAGATTTCTTTATTAACGTTTATTAGAATCTTTTAATTTTAATTTTTAATTTTTATTTGATTTTTTTAGTTTTTTTTTAATTTTTAGAGCAAATTGCATAATTGGTCCCTATGGTTTGATCATATTGCATATTTAGTCCCCAGATCGTTAAAAACTAACGGACACTAATGGTGGGGACTAAATTTGCAACAAACTTCCAAATGTTTGGACTAAATTTGCAATTTTTAAAATCTGGGGACCAAACTTGCAATATGATCAAACCACAGGGACTATTTTTACAATTTTCTCTAAAATTAATTATAAATAGTATTCAAGTTAAATTCTAAGCATACTTTGGAGTTTTCAAAGCAAACATAAGTCGATCTCAAGCTTTATACATAAGGTTTGAAAACGAATTGTACTGATAATCTATTAAGTTAACATGTCTGAGTTGCAATCAAGTCTCACTTATTTGTCATTAAACAGATGTAATCATGTAATTCCATTTTGCAATACAATTAAATTATTAAACCACACGTTTAACTAATTATTTAAATGCCCACTTACATTAGAGCAACTGACAAAACCTAGGTAGTGCGAATGTGAGACAAAAATAAAAGTTCGAACCCCATAGCCTAGCACCCTTGTTCTCCGCCTAGCGTGAATTACGTCATGTTTCTTCAGCCAAGGGCGCTTGGCGTAGTTCAGTTAACGAGTTCGGTAATTATTGAACTAAGTAGATAATTAAGAAAACAAAAACATAAATTGTTCATACATTTGGGCTTTATTCCATTTGTACAGGCCCGTTTGTTTCGATCCAGTCCAAGAACTAGGGTTCTTCAATTCTACCAACTTATATACCAATCGATGCCCTAAATCCCTTCGTTAGCGCCTCAACCACAAAGCAGCAGCTGCCGTTGAAGACCTATCGCCGGAAAAATGAGCTACAAGGTTCGTATGCTTCGATTAAGTATCTTAATTTCTTTATAATGATCATTTTACTGTATTAATGGCTAAATGATCGCAAAATTAAACGACTTTTTGTTCAAAGTTTATGTTTTTAGTTTAGGGTTTTTTTTTTAATCGAAATGGTGAATGATTGTGTTTTTGTTATGTGTTTGTTTGCAGTTTCATCAGTTTCAAGTCGTCGGAAGAGGTCTACCTACGGAGACAGATGAGCATCCGAAGATTTACCGTATGAAGCTATGGGCCACTAATGAAGTCCGTGCTAAGAGCAAGTTTTGGTGAGTTGCAGCTGCTTGTTGTTTGTTTTTATAGATTTAATGGCTTATGAAGGTGTTGGTTGATGGTTATGGATGTTGATTGTTTGATTTTGTTGTTATTCAGGTACTTTTTGAGGAAGCTGAAGAAGGTTAAGAAGAGCAATGGTCAGATGCTTGCTATTAACGAGGTAAAAATCACTTTTTATTTGGTTTATTGATGTGGCATTGTTGTTGTTGTAACCTTGTTTGCATTTTGAATTTGTTTAAAAAGATGTTTTTGATATTGTTTTTGTATGATCAATTTTTTTGTGCCTGATCTTTTTTGTGTTGCAAGATCATCAACATGCTCTTTATTTCTGTAATGGAATTGAATGTATTAGAGTTTAATATCTTAGGTGTAGGGACTTGATGCTTACTGCCCTAAGATAACACTGATTTTTGGAGTTTTGTTTGTAACTATGTACGGTTTTTTTGGGCCGCCTTTGGAACACACGTGGAAGTAGTAGTCTGTGTTGCATCAAGATACATTTTGATCTTTTTTCAACCAGCATGCTGATGTTGTAGCTACCATTTAGGTGTTGTTTATGGGAGTCACCTTTGAACTATTTGAAAGAAGAGCATTAGTTGTTTTGATTAACTTCATTCATGTTCTTATGCATTATGTCTTTAAGTTTTATATGTTTATATCGTATCTGAATTTAGTTAAGTAGTTTTGATTTGGTTTATGCATATATTGTTGCCATTGTTTTTGAAAATGCTCGTTTGTAGAATTGTAGTAAGAAGTGTATAGATTCCAAGCACTTTTTATAAATTCTCTTGTGTCCTAATTGAAATTGTTCATTCCGCTGACTCTTGCGACTTTTAGTTCGCCTACATTGGTTTTTATTTTTGATGAGCATGCTTTGTATATTGGTTATCTGATTATTAAAGAGTCAAGTGATCATTAAAACTCATGAGTGACGGGTACATTGTACTTACTCGGCTGGTCTTTTAACCCAATGATACTCTCAAATATGTCTTTATTGTGTATTAACATATAACTTATTATTAATCAGACCTTTACCAAGCGTAAAGCTACTAATTATCTAAGATAGTGAATGATTATTACAGATTCAAACAGAAAAAGTTCGACACACTTTCTTGGTCTCTGTTTTGTTGCCATATATAAATCAGTGATTCTCTGTTTTAAGATCACTCCCTTCATTTTGTTTTGATGATTTATTTTACATGATTATTCATATTTCTCTAGATTTTTGAGAAGAACCCAACTACCATCAAGAACTATGGCATTTGGTTGAGGTACCAGTCTAGGACCGGTTACCACAACATGTACAAGGAGTACAGAGACACCACCTTAAACGGTGCTATTGAACAAATGTACACTGAGATGGCTTCCCGTCACAGGGTCCGCCACCATTGCATCCAGGTCATCAAAACTGCTACCATTCCGGCTAAGCTCTGCAAGAGGGAGTCCACTAAGCAATTCCACAACTCCAAGATCAAGTTCCCATTGGTCTTCAAGAAGGTTAGACCACCAACTAGAAAGCTCAAGACCACTTACAAGGCTTCAAGGCCCAATCTGTTTGTTTAAGTTAAGTGAGCCTGTTTGGAAGTTTGTTTCAGTTATAATGGTTGGAGTTTCTGGAAATTTTGATTTTTGTTTTGAAACTTTGTTGTTATTTAATCTTGGATATTTTACTGGTTTTAGAAATCTTGGTTATTTGAGATTTTGATGTCGCGTTGATGATTAGGAATTGTCATAATCTGGTTTCATTGTTATTGCATGTTTTGATCTATTTTGATGGTGTGGGTTTTGGTGTATTCAGTAGAATAAATGTTAGAAAAACATGTAAACTGTTACAGACACTGTGACAACAAGAAAATCATAACAGCCCTGAAAAGCAGTGATATGCTGATTATACAGCAGCAAACAATGATGACTCTGTTGTTGATGGACGGCGTAAGAAACTGCAAAACAGCAGTCTTGATCAGCGCAAACGAGACCGAATTGGAACTCGCAAACAATAAGAACTCAAGGTTTAACATGGTTTAAACTGACTAAATTTAATGAGCTCTGGAGTCTGGTCTAAATTGACTTACGTTCACAGCTGCAACAAGTGGGTCGGTATTCTTACTTTGAAGCTGATGAAGATTACAATACATAATGCGTAACATTCTAGCCAGACCATCTAGATCCGCTAGTTCCGCACTTACATTTTGTTCAACCATTTTTCAATCATAACCGATCTGTTTACTTCAAATAAAGCTGCTTTTTTGTTTGATGGGTCTAAATGACTACTTCGTGTTTAATATGAAACTCATTTTGTTAATGTGTATGATATAAAAATACTAGTTTGAGGTTATGTTCATGTAACCACAATTGTTTTCTTTACTTTCCTAAATCATGACCTAACTCCATTGAGTTACTTAATACCCTAACTAAAAACACAGGAAGTGAGTGGTTTGAAAGGTATTCATATTACTAGATAGAAAATAAATTGTTTTGTGTTTGCATTATTTAATTAAGAGTGTTTTGTTATCTTGATGAATATATGCTTTGCATTTATTTAATTAAGAGTGTTTCGTTATCTTGAGGAATATATGCTTGATACACCTGATTTCTACTGATTACTTGATGAATATAATTAACTTTCTCACGTCACTCTCCCCTCTCTTAGTCTACTTGTATTATGCTATGTTGATTAGCAAACCTCAAGAACTATTCTTTATTTATGGTTCTTTACTTTGCTAAATTAGGTGACTAACCCAGAATTCCTCAGTAATAACAATATTCTTGTTATTGTTTCGATTCTTTCGCCTCTTATGGGATTTCTTCTAGTTTTTATTTTAAAATAATAAATTTTACGATGTAAAATCGAAACCATCCCTAAAAACGGGTTTTTCCTCCATTCATTCACATCTACATCAAACCAAGGTGACGGTTAAGCTTATTGGTAAGACTAGAGTCCTGCAACAAATTTTTTTTTTTTATGGATTTAAGGCATTAAGCTTCATCCATTCGTCTAAAAGAATATAGGCATTGTTGTGTTAACAAGAAATTCTGTCATAAAATAACCCTATTAATCAAATCAAGTGAAAACCCTACTTTAATACGCTCATATACATATTTTAGTATTTAGTATGTTTGTAAATGTCTTTTAAAATATGTATGTATGATAATTTTGATATGTTCATATACATAAAGCGTATTTTAACACATCCATGTAAATGTTTTTTAAAATATTCATATTATACAATACCAACATAGGTGTTTAAAGCAGAGTAGAGTTTGTGTGTATAACCTAAGGTTTGTTCAAAATACGCGAGCCTCATGACTCGTTCGAAACTTGCTTGGAAATAGTTTAAAAATAGTTCACTCAAAATTGTCTCACTTATATTGACTTGGTTTCTAAACCAGTCGAGCCTGAACCCAGGTCAGGTTGACTCGTAACTTGCTTGTTAGCTAGCTCATTGGCTTGGTTTCTAAAGAAGCCAAGCCCAAGCCAATGTCAAATCGGATCGTGTCTCGCTCGTTAGCTAGCTAAGTTGGCTCGTATGAATTATTACTTCATTACAATTTACATAAATCATAAACAAAATTACGAAATATTATCTAATTAGGACTCATATGATCATTTTGAAAAACCGAGTATAATATTAAAGAATATGATCTTACTCTTTAAATTTCAATCTCCATAGTATTATTATTTAAGAAGTTAAGATAAACAAATATACAAAATAATATTTTTTTTGTTTTTATATTTATGAATTGGGTAAATATAAAAAAAATATTTTTTTTAATAAACAAATTGACTCACAAGCCGATTCGGCTTGATTATATATAAACAAATCAAGCCCAACTAGACTTGGTTTTTATATAACCAACAATTTAAGCTCGTTAAGATAAACGTTACAGAAATTCTAAGGTGGTTTACTTCCCTAGCGGTCATTTTGCTTGGGATAACGTTACAGAAAATATCCAAAAAAACACAAGGGCCATATCACATAAGCCCCCCTTCACCAAAACCCTTCTTCAATCTCTCTACACCTTCTGCCTCTGGGTTTTGCAATCCAAACTGTAAGTTCACACTCACCTTCTTCTTATGGCTTCAACTTTCTTTACTTCTTTTGATGTACCAAATTCATTAGACCTAAAGCATCATCATCATCATCACCATCATATCCCCTTCAAATCTTTAAGAAGAACCAAAAAGTCACCATATTTCTACTGCAATTCCTCCAAATCACCCCCCAAATCACAGACTCCAGACCTATCAGAAGAACCCAAGAAGCAAAACCCTTCTTTAGCTGATCAATTACAAACCTTATCCACAACAATCCTCTCAGACACCCCACAGAAAACCACCCAATTGTTGACCAAACCCAAGTCCATTTGGGTCAACCCCACCAAGCCTAGACCCTCTGTTCTTAACCTTCAAAGACAGAAAGAACTTCTTATGCATATAACCCACAAATTAGAGATCTTAAGCTGTTTTCCAAGAGGCTTAATGAGTGTGAAAACAATAAAGATGCTTTCTTGAAGGTTCTTGAAGAAATCCCACATCCTCCCACTAGAGAAAATGCACTTTTGGTGTTGAATAGTTTGAAACCATGGGAAAAAGACTGTTCTTTTCTTAATTGGCTTAAAACCCAAGATTCATTTCCTATGGAGACTATATTTTATAATGTTGTTATGAAGTCTTTGAGATTTGGTAGACAGTTTCAGCTTATTGAGAATCTTGCTGTTGAAATGATTGACAATGGTATTCCGTTGGATAATATAACGTATTCACGATTATTACTTGTGCGAAAAGGTCTAATCTTTTCGATAAGGCGGTTGAATGGTTTGAAAGAATGTATAAACTGGATTAATGCCTGATGAGGTTACTTATTCTGCTGTTTTAGATGTGTATGCAAAGTTAGGGAAGGTTGAGGAGGTTATGAGTTTGTATGAAAGAGGGAGAGCAAGCGGTTGGACCCCTGATGCAATCGCCTTTGCGGTTTTGGCTAAAATGTTTGGTGAGGCGGGCGATTATGATGGGATAAGATATGTTCTGCAAGAAATGAAGTCTTTAGGGGTTAAGCCTAATTTGGTTGTGTTTAATACTTTGTTAGAAGCAATGGGGAGAGCTGGAAAGCCAGGTTTGGCCCGGAGTTTTGTTGAGGAAATGGTGGCTGCGGGTGTTTCACCAGACGCGAAAACACTCACTTCATTGGTCAAGATTTACGGGAAAGCAAGATGGGCCCGAGATGCATTGGATCTTTGGCAAAGAATGAAGTCAAAACGGTTGGCCGATGGATTTCATTCTTTATAATACATTATTAAGTATGTGTGTGATCTTGTTTACAAGAAGAGGCTGAAAGCTGTTTGATGATATGAAGGGATCCGAAAAACGTAAGCCACTATAAGTGCTGGAGTTACAACTGCATGCTCAACTATATGGCAGTGCGGGAATGTTAAAAAGGCAATGATTTGTTTGACCAAATGTCAAAGGAGAATGTAGCGATTAATGTTATGGGTT
>CM046469.1:26580137-26744845 GCA_025506415.1 Flaveria robusta
TGTCGTCGGTCAAACCCTTAGAGACTCACCTCTCTCTAGTTTCCTCTTCTTTTGTCCATTGAGGCGTTAGGGTTTTAAAATATCTTGTGCATCGTAGCTGATTTAGATTTCAGCTTGTCGGATCGAAATGCCGGAGGCGATGGCCGCTCCCCCTCCTGCGTGTTGTAGTCCTCGGCTAACAGTGGCGACGGTCTTGTCTTGGTGTCGCTACCGTGCTTGCATGCATGCCTCTGATCTTCGGCTGAGGTAACCCCAATCTCAGATTTGATGTGGTTTTTGATGGTGATAGTTGCCATGGGTTTGCTGCCTTTCCGTCTTCCTTTTATGTTTGACATGGTCTAGTGGGCTGTGTTTGTCCCTTCGATATGGTGTTACTATGTTGGATAGTTTGTTGATTATGTTTTGGTGTTGTTGATGTTGATGATGCTAGACTTTTTTTTATGATTTGTCAGATGTTTATGATGCTACGTTTGAGACTCTGTTACCCCCGTGAATGATGTTGAGCTTTGGTTCTCTCGAGATGTGATATACTTGTGTCTTGAGCCATTGTGACAGTGTTGTTTGTTGATGTAAATGATGATGGACATTGTTTATCTGAGACTTTTGGTTTGGGTTGTGCGCAACTGTGATGGTGCATAATAACTTTTTGTTTTGGGTTGTTGCGCGACTGTGATAATGCAACTCGGCATCAGTTCTGAGCCGCTCTTTGACGATTACTCTGTGGTTAAAGCTGCTAATTTTCGGCTATGATGATGAATAGAAGTCTGAGCCTCGGTTCCATTATAAGACACGCAACGCGCGTCTGCATAGTAACACTAGTTCATTTTATTTACGAAACTTTGTTTTTCATAAACATATAACTTAATTGTTACTCAAGTAATAACCTTTCACATTATCATCTCATAACTTGTATAACAAAAACACAGCATAAATTATAAAATAACATATAGCACATTGATTCACATAATCTAATATTAACAATCACGGTTATTAATTAGATTAATATCAAGGAAAACCAATATTAATTATTTTTTAAGTCACTAACATTCTACGACCTAACGGAGTTTGGTAACGAAAAATGACCGGATGTCACAGTAAGGCACCTAAGAAAAAGAAGATGCATATAATTAATGATGATATGCCTCTCATTGATGTGATCTCTAACCATAGTGCCTTGGTGTCAAATAACCCCAAAGGATGGTTCGTTGGCACCAAGGAAGCATGTCATGTTTGCGCAAACAAAACTCTCTTTAATAAGTCTAAAGTGGTGGTGGGAGAATGAAAAGCTATGCATGGGGAATGCAACTACTGCTGATATTATGGTGAAGGTGATGTGATCTTGAAGTGGACTTAGGCACGATGCTCACACTAAGTAGCATGCTTTATATTCCAAAACTGTGTAATAGACTTGTGTCTACTTACTTACATAAAAGTAAGAATGAAACAATACACAAGTTTGTTTTGTATAAAACTAAGGTTGAGAATCAACTCAACAAAAAGATAAAGTTCTAAGGAGGGATAAAGGTGGTGAATGTTTCACCATTTACCAATATATGTGCACAAAGTGGAATCATCCATAAGTTAACTAAGAGAACTATATATTAAAAAAATGATTAATGCCATGTTGATAGTTTCGGGTTAAGCTAGGGCATTGGGGGAACCACTTTCTATTGGTTATTATCTTCTGAGCAAAATACATTTCAAGAAAGAAATGTAACATCTATGAATTGTAGACAGGATGAAAACCATCTTACAACTACTTGAAAGGTGTAGGGGTGGCTGACCAAAGTGGTGGTGCCGTCACAAAAAGTTCAAAGGATAAGACCTAAAACCATAGATTACCACTAAAGAGCTAATAACATAGTAGTAACAAGCTGCTCGAGCTGCTAGCCCTTCTAATAATCAAAACTACTACATAACACTTTATGTTCTTCTCTCGTTCTACTTGCACATCTACATAAACCAATGACCAAAACCAAAACTTATCATCCAACTACATGTAACGATGGTTGGCGTGGTGTGACGGTAGACCCCCATCTATAATCAAAACCTTAAACCCTAATTATCTACTACATGGAACCCAATTAAATTAATTAAATAAAAATCAAGTAATTAATTTAACCCATTAGAACTATTAGGTAATTAAAATGATTAATATGTTTAGCCTAATTGAAATATACTTTACATCTAAATTAATAATTTATGAATAATTAGCCATAATAATATTTTATCAACAACACAATTATTCACATTGCGCGTTTTAAATAATTATTATTAATCATAATAATAAAATATTTTTCGTTGATTATAATTCCTAATTTTTAGATTCGTCAATACGATTTGTTTGTTTAACGCATGTGTGAGAGTTAAAGATCATCTTTGGCACTAGTACTTGACATATGTCAACACTGCGCGTACTAGCTTCAGCAAGTAGGTTCAAAAAGAAAACTTTGAAAAATGAGAACATAATATTATTGCAACCTTTGCAAAATTGAAACAATTCTTTTCTCCAAGTTTCTTTGACTTAATTGAATACGTTATCATACATTTAACATATGAAGCCATTCTTAGATAGTCATGTCCAATATCAAGTGGATGTATGTCAATGATAGGATGCTTTGAACACTAAAAATAAAACTATAAAAGACAAGTTAATGCTTGAGGGTCTATAGTTGAGCATATCTATTAAATGACCTATCCAACTATCAAATCCTATATGATACACAAATAGAAACTAGACATAACTGTGTGCCAATAAATTTCACTCCCCATATTCTTTCTAGTTTGACTAAATACCATAGACTAAGCACATGCAAAGTACATCATGTAGCCTATTTTCTAAAGGTGGGAATAAGAAAGTTCTCCCAAGTGGTGAGATTTCTCTCAAATCCACAAGTATGTATGATAAACCATATGGAGGTATACCCTTTTATTAACTTTTATGAAGAGCACATACGTGAAAATATCCTGAAGCTAGTGATGCTTATGTGGAGGAAGCCAAGTGAAAAATATTAGCTAGATGTTTTGCTAACCACATATGTTTGCAAATTTCAAAATTTACTAAGCATACTCCATATTTATGGAACAACTAATTAGTGTCTTTTCTTTATTCTAGCTCAATCCCTCAAAACTAACAAAAAACCTGAATTGAAATTCTAACAAGCCATCCTGCCCTTACGACTTTGTCGTAGAATGGTTATCATGTAAATGGATACAAGTTGCATTTCAAAAGCATGTTGATGGGCGCGCCAAATAGAATAATGGTGCTCGTGCTAGGGAGCTTCTTACAATGAGGACAATAGACTAACGATTCATTCTAGCATTATATGCAGAACAAGTCGCTTATGCATCACATCTTCAACATAAAGTGTCATTTATTATTTATTTTATTGATTTATGGTGTTCTTTTGTTAACATGTATAACCGTACGATTAACCACATGCATAAAACTACTACGTTGAGTGCCGATAAGTTTTCTACATAAATACTATATATAACATTTCAATTATATTTTGGTCAATATAACCTCATAATCTATGTACGAATCGTTATATATAAAATTATTCATGTTTATATAAACCATGTAATTAGTGGACATGTTTGACTTATAATCATTATACTGTTGAAATTTCTATAAATGAACTAATGTATTTTTCTGAGTTAAAATCGTAGAATTGAATTTTTCATATCAAAGACAAATAGAATCATAAGGTAGACGATTCCAACCCATCACAAATTCGTCATGAGAAATTATTTTATTTCTTTTATATATTTATAATGTAAATTGAAAATTCGTAATTGGTAATTTGAAACTCGAAAACTTTTTATATATCGTGTTTTAGGAAATAAATGTAACTTCTTGATTTGTGGTATTTGCATTGTTAGAAATAAACATAAAGTTTTTCTTATTTTAAAAACAATAAAATTATCACATATATTATGTCAGAATTCAGTCAGAAACTTTAATATAACATATACTTTTAATTTTAATAAATCTGCTACGTAGTAACGACATCTCTTTCTGAAACATAAAAAAATCCATCCCTAATATGTTTCGCAAATATGATATTGGCAAGAGAAACTTTAAAATAACAAGCTCGTCGGTAATCCGTCACTAAAACATTGACGGATTTTTTGACGAATTGGTCTGTTATAAAAGTCCAATTTCTTGTAGTACGTACTGCAATCTGACTTGTTTAGGCTTAACATTTTCGTTCGTTAAGATAAACCACCCAACACAGGCTAGATCGTTTAACTTTGAGCCCGACCCAACCTGACTCCTAAACTCATTTAAGACCCTATTATCAACTCGCAAAACTAGCTTCTGTTAAATATTAAATATGGGAAAATATTAAAATCTAATTTTAAAATTTATCACACACTATAGTAAATTGCTTCTTTGAAAACAATACTAAGTACAAATTAGTCTAACATACAAACAATAAAAGGACTCATCTGCATATTCATTTATCTTCATATATAGTCATCATCGTCTTCAAGATCATCTTCATCTTCAACAAGTTCATATATCTTCATCTTCATAACATAACTCATTTCCAGTGGAAGCTGTTTGGTTCTCTTTAACAGAACTAGTTTTGGGAGTTAATATTTATCATCCCATCTTCATTTAAGACCCTATTGTTCACTAGCCAACACCGCCCCAACTGTTCCAGCAAACCAAACAGCTTCCTTAACCATTTTCTTTCCCACATTTTTTGCAATCTTCTTCTTCATCCATCTTTCTTCATCCCTTCAATCTTCTTCATCGGCTCCTTATCGCCGCTCGAATTTCCAGAGACTTCGTCGCTGCTCATTCTCATACTACCATCCTTCTTCTCAGATGCCACCACTGGCTCTGAGAACTTATGTGAAAGGATCTCCCCCTTTACCTCCCCAGATCGTGTAATAAGCGGGTAACTAACCTTTGTTCTTGAAGCGTCTTCGGTGAGGAGATCTTTGAGGGGAACTTGGATTTCTCCTATTTTCCGGTCGAACAACTTACCGTCGTGTTGGATCACACAGAAGAGGACGTAGTCGTTCTTCGTGGGTTCGACCTCGAATTGCATGGGATAATCCCAAACAGGACAAGAACCGGCCTTCTTAGCGACGTTAGTTTTGTGCATTTCCGATGCCACGCCCCCTCTAGCGATCCAACATGTGCGTAGGGATCCATGGTACCGAAGTATTTGACGTCGTATAGGTCCTTTGCCGAGTGGAGGACGATCTCTAACCTACGTGACTCCATTTACGATAGTGTAAGAAGATAATTAATAAACTCGAGGTTAGAAACTGTAGTTTATGAATAACGTAAGTTTGTCGTTAAAAATAACTAGAAGAGAAAGTACACTCATGATGGTTTGTTTGGAGGGTATATATAGAAAATACAATAACTGTATTATGCATGAATAGGACATTAATAATAAATGTTTGTTGACTTGGAGTCAACTGCTAAATGGAGGATTGACCAAGCTTTTAGGTTCTTATCTAATTACCAGCTCGATCTCCGTATATATCCTTTCATGTCAGCGTGTCGGTCAGAAAGAACTTCAACACACGTTTCTTTTTAGTGGCAGAGCTTGAATCACACCAATGTTTATTCTCTCTCCTCACCTTCCCCCGCTCACATTTCTTCATAAGCGTTGCCCTTCTAACGATCGATAGAGATGTTGTAAATATTATATGATCGAGCAACCACGATTTCCGTCAACCTTGAAGCGTTAGAGTTGATCTAAGTAACGTCTTTTTAACCATTAACCGGTCACACAACCTAAAGAACATTCGTGTGCTTAATAAAGTAATACTTACAAAATACATGTAGTTAAGTCAAATTTTAGTTTTCTAAAGGATTTAAAAGGCAATTAATATACACTAATATGTTTTATAATTTTGTAAAATTGAAATACTATTTAGAGCATTTACAGTTTATTCATTATTTTTATTTATATATTACACTAAAAATCTCTATTTTTTTTCTTATATTTTTTCAATTAAATAATACTTTTTATACCATTATCATTATTTTTTCTCTCTTCTCCACTCACTCACACTACTTTCAAAATATTAAAAATACATAGGGATGGAACAGTAATTTTCAAATATACCAATCAACAATAATATTTTCTCTCTACTTCACTCACAACCACTCAAACCATTCCATATATATATCAAAGACACTTATATTTTTAAGTATTTCACTGTGAATGCTCTTAAAATATATTAGAATTTGAAGAATTAATGTATATCGCAATGTTGTTGAGACCGGATCGGAACGGCCGGTCCAACCGGTCCGACCGCGAATCGGATAAGTGGTTGAACCGTTCGCATCGATTCGTTTTGGAGGGGTTCGACCTCATCCCGAATCGGTGGTCGGACCGGGAACCGGACCGGTTTGAACCGGATTTTGATTTATTTTTTTATTTTAATGGGTAAAAACGAGGTGTTGAACCATATATTAATGTGTTGGATATCAAAAATAGTTATGTTTATTATATAACTATAAAATACATATATAAATCTTATATGTAATTATATGAATAAACATATATATAATATATATTATGTATATTTAATTATAACGTCATCCGGTTCTTAAATCCGGTCCGACCGGTCCGACCACCAAACTAGTAAGACGTCCGATTCGACGTCCGATATGGTTCTGAAAATATGGGTATATCGGTATATGTTACATCTCAATTCATTGATCGAAAGGAACGTATGTGGATGCAGTCAAACAACATGAATTGGCCCAGGCCCGTTTTCATGCATACTACTCAAAGAATCTGACCAATTCTATATGTTGACCTTAGTCGTCTAGCTTTCAGTTTATTATTATATTTATTTTTTAAACAGCTTAAGTTTAGTTTTGTTTTGTTTTTTTTTTTTTTTTTTTAATTATCTGAAAGCACATGATAGTTATGTTACATAATGATGGATAGTATAAAAGTGAAATTATTAAAACTAGTTCAATTCCTTACAAAAAGAACACAAACATGAATTTTTGTTTGGTTATGTGTTCCTATTGTTCATGAGCAAATTAATTTTTAATAAACAAACATGAACAAAGCTTCGTTCGGTTCATTCGTTTATAGCCCTAACCATTGTTACTTTAAAATTTCTCTATCATCAAACATTTTTTAGTATGACTATATGATCTTATAACCTTAAAAATTATATATAACTAGTGTTGTCTCACAGCGCGCGTTGCGCGCGGGATGAACGGATAACCGAGGCTCTTATAAACACACATTGTCTAATTTTTTCCATTCTTACCATCATAGCCATTTTTTTATGAAACAACCATAAATTTATAAATAGTATAATATAATGTATCAAATTTAAAGGCTCGATAACAACAATTCGATGGGGGCTGTAGACATTCCATTTACCGAGCCATAACAACGAACACATCTTTTTTTTGGCATCATCATCGCCTATCAAATGGAGCCAACCAAAGTTAACAGCAAATAGGTTCAATCATCACCGACCGTATAACATGACCATAACCAACTTGGTAATGTCTTAGATGAACCAAAGCCTATCATCATTAATATAACATTGCTACCAACATATACAGGTAAACACAAAGATAATTACAATATCAGATTAAGTTCCTGTGAAACAACATACGGTCCGGCCACATCTAAGATAACACAAGGCCATTATCATCGACATTGTTGTTCGGCTCTTAGACCTGAATCTATAAGCATGAACAAAATATTAGTACAACGCCCAGATGATTTCAAATAATCTAACTGATACCCACACAGAGAATGGGTTTTGTGAGGTAGGAGAGTGACCGAGCGTGACAGTCAAGAGGCAACCGACTCTACCCAGCCTCCCATCTCATAAACCCTTGTCTCTTTAGAACAATAAACAAACAAAGTTGCTATGCCAACTCAAACCTCAAAAAAAAAAAAAAAAAAAGCTTAAAAACGTAATGAAAAAGCATGGTGGCCAAAGTTTGAATAACACAAAGTGTACTATTTTTTTCATTGATTTTCGGCTCTTAGACCTGAATCTATAAGCATGAACAATATATTAGTACAACGCCCAGATGATTTCAAATAATCTAACTGATACCCACACAGAGAATGGGTTTGTGAGGTAGGAGGGTGACCGAGCGTGACAGCCAAAAGCAACCGACTCTACCCAGCCACCCATCTCATAAACCCTTGTCTCTTTAGAACAATAAACAAACAAAGTTGCTATGCCAACTCAAACCTCAAAAAAAAAAAAGGTTAAAAACGTAATGAAAAAGTATGGTGGCCAAGTTTGAATAACACAAAGTGTACTATTTCTTTCATTGGCTTTTAAATATACTAGGTTTTAAACAGAGCCGCGCGTTGCGACGGCGTCGTACACTGCGTGATAAAATATAGAGTACGATTGATCCAACTTGTTTCCAAATTAGATTCGTAGGACCGTAGAATAAGTCGAATTTTACCTTCAAACATATTATATTTGACCTCACCCGTTTCCAAATAAAATTTACATGAAAACGTAGACCAACTCAATAGAAATAAAAATAAACACATAAACGTTTTATATTTTCTAAATCGTTTCTGAACAAAATTTACGTCCAAGCATAAATGAACTCAAATTTATACCGACACGTGCATAAAATAAAATATAAGAAATTGGTTTTTTTAAGTAAACGTGTAGATGAAAATCTTAAACTTTAGAAACTTAAAAGGTTAAAAAGACATTGTATAAAATTTTAAAAAACTAAGAGAGTGAAAGTAAATTAACCGGTTCTTAAAAAGCTGAGAGTGTAAGTAAATTAACCTTGAAAATAGAGGAGGACAACCTTGCACTGACCATGGTTTAATCTTATTGAGAATTAGTAGATGTATAAAAAGTCAATAACAATATATATTATTTAAAAGTTACAACTAAAGTTGTTTTCAAACATAAACTACATAATGTGTTTACACCATAGCAGTAAGAAATTTATAATTCGAAATGAACATCGTAACAGTTAAATCTGGGGGTTAAATAAGAAGGTGGTGCCTAGTGAAAACCTTTGGAGTGCGATCCAAATTGTAAAATGCCATTTGACTCATTACTAAATAAAGCTAATCTGGTTGTAATTTGATATTTTATGAGTGATGATCTCACCTCTTTCAACATATTACAATCTGCAACTTGACCTGTTAACAAAAATAATTGGTCGTCATTTGACCGGGCGAAACAAAACTGGAACACATGAAACAAAAGGCAAGAGTAATGTGAGCGTGCAAAACAAAACAAAACAAATGCAATTAGACCAGGCAAACAAACCTCAAACCTTGCAGGTAATTTGTTGATTTTACTTTAGTCCACATATACAAATTGTTATTATAGAACCTATACTATTAAAACTATACTATTAAGAAACTGATCCTTATTTATTATACAAAACACTTACTACTGATCCTTATTCTTTGTATAAAATACCTCAAAAGCTACTTCCCAAATGTTTGTAAAAACATATGGCTAAGGTATTTGACAATTAGGAAGAAGATCCGAAAAAGTTCCAAAAACAAAATATTTCAATATCCACATATTTTGACGAAGAGCAAAACAATGCATGCAAAAAAAAGTAATGAAAAGCCGACCAAATTTTCACAAATCAAAGCGACATCAAGTTTCAAGACTTGAATGAATTGATCACATAATTCTACAAATCACGATATTCTCAGTCAATTAAACATGTAAATAAAGTTAATTTACAAAATTAGTCAAATGTATATAGTAGGAGAATGATTGGAGTGAATGTTGTCGTCTTCATTGTCGCTGGCGACCGAAGGTCACCACCACCCTGAACCAGCGCTATAACCACCACCACCCTGAACCGTTCTTACAACATTCGTCGATGAAAGATAAGAGACATGATTGGTGAAAATTAGGCATAAATACCACATTTCTGCATGGAACACTACCACCCATGACCCAAGCTCCTCCATCACCGTCATTGATTACAATCTTTCCACACATCGGAGTATATCTACTAAGCCTCTACTTCTCTCCGTGTTTCCATTATCGAGCTTCCGAACCCATCACCAAACCACAAAAGAAGAATAGAGGTGGTTTCTCACTCTACCCAACCCCATAGGGAAAAAAAAAAAGTGGCGGTACAGATGGTAAAAGAGGAGTTCAAGGCGCAATATGAATGGACTAATATCCGCCACGTGCCACACATTTGTTTTAAGCAACAATTGCTTACCTGCCACGCTTATACACAACAGTCCCAAGCAACAATTGCTTGTACCTTGAGCATTAGAATAGATACTAACACTATTCATTCAGTTCATCTTTTAATAGTATATAATAGGTTAATTAATGCTACTTTATGACTTTCTGTACAATTATATGAGGTAAAACTCATCATATAGTCATCATATATACGAAACATATAGAGTACAATTATGTTAAATAGTGTAATTTTATCTTTTATGTTATGGTAGCCATATACCACCTTTCACTCGTTTATATATCTCAGATACAGTCTCTTTGTAAATTTTAATTTAACATGGAACATTATATGATTATAAATTTAAGAAAACACTGCTCAATACGTATAAATTTTTACCAAAAATAGTTTTTACCATGTAAAAATAGAAGCTCCAATAATAATAGAGTTTTTACCAAACTAGTGTGGGAAGACTATTTATCAAAATAATATTCTTTAAAAAATATTTATTAAAATAAGAGTAAATATAATTTTCGTCCCTGTCGTTTTATTAAATTTGCCATTTCAATTCAAAAACTTTTTTTTTGCTATTTTAGTCACTGTAGTTTATTAAATGTTGTCATTTTCATACACTTCACTAACACCGTTAAAACTCCGTTATGCATTTTTTAGTTTTACTTGAATATTAATTAATTAATTTGTTTTAATAGATAATTAGGGTGTTCAAAAACACTAAAATACCATTTAACAGAATTTTAACAAAGTTTTAACGGTGTTAGTGGAATGAATGAATATGACAACATTTGATAAACTAGAATGACTGAAATTACAAAAAAAATTTTTGGATTGAAATGACAAATTAAACAAACATCAGAGACGAAAATAGCATTTTACTCTTAAAATAATAAATGAAAAAATTAAATAAAAAAACATCATTTTAGTTAATAGCTTTCAAGTAACACTAGTTTGATAAATACTTATCCCCTAAATTACACTAAGGTGAGTTTGAAGGTTGGACGAGAGTTCGTATATGCAGGCACAAGACAAAACAACAAAATTAGAAATCTACCACCCTTTAGAGGATTCATATTAGGTTTTTTATAATTATACGAGTAAAATTCTTATATTTTATAAAATAGTTGTTAGTGATTGTGAGCAGATAACAGAGAAAATATTATTGTTCACTTGTAAATTTAAGAAAACACTTTTCAATCCTTATAACTTTTTTAATAATTTTAAAAGTTATTGTAAGTGGAGAAGTAAGAAAATATAATAATAAATTCGTTGACCCTACTGGTGTTTTAATTTTGTCAAACATTTTTATATCCGTTGCAAATTGTATCCTCACAAGTTATATTCACTTATAAAAAAGTTATATTTTACTTTACCAAAATATATTTTGACTTTGTTATACATATTGATACTGCTAAACTAAACTTTAGTTATATATTATGCATTCAAAATCATTCGTAACAATTTTGTTAACGTATATTTGGATTTTCATGTGAAGGGTTTGCGGTTAATTTTTGTTATGTTAAATTTTGAAAAAGTTCATTCTGTCAGAAATGGTAAATCCTAGTTTATTCTACCCCAAACACTGCTAGAACATAACATCGAATAGAGATCATCAAAGCGAGAAACATGAACAAACACAGAACTCGATCAAACAATGAAAAGATCGATGAACAAGATTTAAGAAAAACAAATCTAATGACAGATCAAACACAGGTTTTTATCATTGTGACAAAAAACCTGATACAAACCAACAAACTAATGACGAATTCATTGAGAAAGAAACGAGATGAGACATAGGTAAAGGATGATCTCGCTCAAAGGAAGACTGGATGATAATCTGATCGAAGAATACTGGACATCTTAAACGTAGATAGTATTATAATTATTATTTAGATATAGTTACAATATAAAATTGATAATCGAAAACTAGCTAGTATTCACCTTCTATCGGGTTTAATACTTGAGACTTATTAACTCACAAAACCAGCTTCTGTTTGTTTAAAATTTATATTACACACTAAGATTGGTTCTTTCAAAACAATAAATACATTACTTTAACATACAAATAAGAGAAGGATTATACGTCACACAAACAAATCATTCAAAAATGAAAGTAGCTCGTTTCCCTTTTAATAGCATTCATCTGCATATTCATCATTAGTAGTCGTCGTAGTCGTAGTCGTCGTCGTCATCGTCATCATCGTAGTCGTCGTCGTCGTCGTCATCGTCATCGTCATCGTCATCTTCATCTTGTTCGACGTCTTCATCTTCATCTCCATCCTCGTCCCCATATTCGTCCTCGTCATCATCCTCGTATTCATCTTCATCTTCATCTTCATTTCCATCATCGTCCTCGTATTCATCTTCGTCCTCATTTCCATATTCATCCTCGTCGTTGTCTTGTTCTTCATTTCCGTCTAAGAGTAATTCACTAGCAACTACAGCCCCAACTGTTCCTGCTAACAAAACAGCTTCAGTACCCACTCTGACTCCAACATTCTTCACAATCTTTTTAATCAACCCATCTTTCTTCTTTCGTCCAACCCTCTCTTTACGCTCTTTCCCCGTGTTCTCCTTACCACTTGTCCCTTTTCTGGAGACTTTTTTGCTACTCATTTGCATGCTACCATCCTTCTTCTTGGTTCTAGTAGTCTTACTGGATCCTTTACTAGTGCTGGATCCACCAGCACTAGAAACTGTCCCGGTGATGGTTCCTGACCCACCCTTCTTACCAGATACCACCACCGGTTGTGAGAACTTATGTGAAATTATAATCTCCCCCTTTAACTCCTCGGAATATGGTATCTTCACCGGATAACTAGCTTTCGTCCTTGAACCATCTCCCGCGAGGAGCGTAGTGAAGGGAACTTGAACTTCTCCTATCATCCGATCGAACAGCGTACCGTCATGTTGAATCTCGCAAAAGAGGACGTAGTCGTTCTTCGTGGGATCGAGCGTGAATTCCATGGGATAATCCCACACAGGATAACAGCCAGCCTTCTCTGCCACGTTGGTTTTACATTTTTGCGACACCACGCCCCCTGCCGCGATCCAAAACGCGGCGTAGGGATTCATGGTACCAAAGAATTTTACATCGTCAAGATCTTTTGCAGAGTGGACGATGATCTCTAACTTGAGTATCGTCATCAATGACTAGCGTAAGTAGTTTACAGTAGTGTAGTTTAGGAATAATATTTGCTCTCATGATGGTTGTAATGGAGGGTATATATAGAAAAATAATAATAACTGTATTATGCATGAATTTGTACACTAGTAGTAAATGCATACAACTTGGAGAGTTCGAGGCAACTGCTGTGGAGGGTTGACTATGGTCAACCAAAACGTAAGGACATACATGTATTTAGTAAACTAATACTTTTGAGAATTAAATTAATTCAAGTCAACTTTTAATCTTTTAAAAGATTTCAATGTTTTATTTTATATATAAATATAAATATATTCAGTGTCTTATTCATAATTTTGGAAAATATTATAGTTTCTTAAAGTTGTTTAACATATATTGACAACTAACTTTAGTAAACCCGTGTATTACACGATTTGAATAAACAAAATATTAAACAAAATAAAAATTATTAATTATAAAACGATATACTAAGACATAATATGATTGAAATTAAATGATTAATAACTATAGATAATAAAAATAATATATATATTTTTTTAATTTTGTTTGTTTTTTTCAAAGATAAAGTAAACATTTTGTTTCAAAATACGTTTTAAAAACTTTTTATTTTTAAAAATTACCTTACTATAACTTCTTGTTTTAATTATTTTTTATAAAAAAATTACTTTAAAAAAACCAATCTTTCTGCTCTAATAAAAAATATCTCTGGAGTACACTTGTAATCACCACATTCATTCTTATCAAAAAATTTCGGTTCTCTCTCCTATTAACTATTTATATTAATTACTAATAATATATTTAATTGATTTAGATCTAAATTAGTTTTATAAGTAAATTAAGAAATAGATCTTTCTATTTGTGTTATTCCTAAGAAAATAAATTTTATAAAATAAGAAACGTTTTAAAACTCCAAACTTTGTTAAATATATTTTATAAAGGTTTTGAAACAAAATATTTAATTTATTTTTGGGAAAAAAATAAATAAAGGTTTTAAAATAAAAGTTTAAAAAGTTAATATAACTTTTTTTTTACTTATATTACTTAACCATATCTTATATTAGAATAAAATATTATAATTAATAAAATTTTATTTTACAAAATATTTTATTTGATCAACCCGTGTAATACACTGGTTTACTAAATCTAGTTTTATAATATTACGTAAAAATAATTCATTTTTTAGAAAAAAAATTCTTTTTATAAAAAACTATTTCTATAAAAATAACATTAATAAAAATATTTCTTTCTTAATTTGTTTAAAAACTAATTATAATGTAAAAATTAATAAATAATATAATTAGCAATTAATATAGTTATTTAATAAGATAGAGAAGCGTGAAAAGTTTGATTATAATTAATATAGTGCTGACACGTAGTACTCTCATTTACCATTTTATTAGAATAGTAATAATTTTTTTCCTTCTTACTTTAATTAAAGGTAACTAGAAATAACATATGTCAGCATTACATTCATTCTTATTAATTTTTTTCTCGTTTTTTTTTATGAAATAATCATTTAATTACTAATAATATTATTTATTTTTTTAGATTAAACTAGTTTTTTTAATAAATCATAAAATATATCTTTTTATTAATGTTATTTATAAAAAAATAATTTTTTTATAAAATAAGAAAATTATCTAAAACATCAAACTCTTTAAAAATTCAAAATATTTTAAAATTAGTGTTTTTAAAAAGTAAAATTTTAACAAAAAAAAATGATAATTAAAATTGAGATTTATAATAAGAAGAATTTTGAAAATGATACTTTTTAACACTTTTGTTTAGAAACAAAAATTTTATTCTATTTATAATAAGAAAAATTTCAATAATATCTTATCTTAAATTATCGATTTGTAAATAATAAAATTTTTATTCTATTTAATATTTTACTATTCAACATGTGTAATATACGAGTTTATTTAAGCTAGTTACTTTAATAAAAAAATAACTATAAGAGACACATAGTACACTATATTCATTCTTATCAAAGTGTTTCCACTTCTTTCTTTTAGTAAATAACTATATTAATTACAATTAATATTATTTATTTTTTTAGATTACAAATAGGATTATAATAAATTTAAAAAATATTTTTTTATTACTGTAATTTAAAGAAAACAAATGTTTATAAAATAAGAATTTTTTTAAAATAAACGGTTTGTTTTAAATAAAATGTTTAATTTTTTTTTAAAAAACAAAAACAATACTTTAAAAGTTTATATTATTATTTTATTACTTATAGTAGTAAATCATATGTAATTTAAATTATATCTTATCATAAAATATTATTTTATAATTAATAAATTTAATATTTATTTAAACCGTATAAGATACGACTTAATTAAATACAGTTGGAGAATAGTAACACACGTAGTCATTACATCTCAAATTAATGATTGAAAGTAACGTATGTGGAAGTAGTCATTCATCAAGAATTGGTCCAAGATGTCATGCCTACTATTCCAAAAAACTACACAAATTTTATTGACCTTAATAGTCTTTAACTTCAGCTAGGGGTGTGTTGTCTGGGTTTTGTTTTTTTGTTTACAATTACGTATAAGAAACAAAAGAAAATAAAATTGCTAAAATGTGGTGCACGATCGGTCTTTGTCTCACAACACAAGTTTATCTCATAAAGTCAGTTAATCTCACTCGGTTGATGAAGTAGAATCTCTAACTAAGTTGATAAATAATATAATAAGTTAATGAACACAAGAATGGTTTTTCAAGATACTTGTATATATTACTTCTCAACTCAGTATTACAAGACTCTTACAAACATGTTTTATGAGTTACAATGAGTAACTATATACTAGTATGTACAGCCGGTTATACTTAGATAACCGGCTGGAATTTACAACTAGACAAATACTACATTGTTAGAAGTAAAGCATTTAAGATAAAATACTATCCTAGATTAGGTAGTCATGACAGGTCCATGACTTATCTTTTATTACCAATTAAAGGTGGTAACTGTACTAATTGATAAAGGGTGAACAGTGGATTAAAGTATGGTCAACTACATGAGCTTGAGAAAGCACCATGCAGTATATCAGAGGTGGCAGAGGATATCAGACCGACCACACTTATGTGCACCGGTTCATAGTTGGTTCTTCCGAAGCTAAAAGGCTTCGGAAGAATAAGTTCTTCCGAGGCCATTTATACTTCGGAAGAATCAACTTTTTCCGAGTCTTCTACAAGTCTTCATTGTTTTATTCTTCGGAAGACTTTGCCCTGGATCTTCTAAGTATGTATACTTCGAAAGGATAACTACTTAGTCTCGAAAGACTGAGTTTTACCTTCGGAAGTTCTTCATACTTAAAATTCGAAAAATCTTTGAATTGTCTTCGGAAGATCAGCTTTGTTTTCGGAAGACCACTTCAATTGTACTTCCAAATACTCTAAGTGTTGTTTTGGTTGTATCAGCTCATATGATCCAACATGTGGTGAGTAAGAATTGAACCTGGGTGGGTTATTCTATCGCACTACATACTAACCACCTCCTGCAAACACCAGACTACTAGAGAACTGGGCATTTGCGACTACCGTTTTAGTGGCAAATGGTCGTGATTGCCCTGTTGCGGCCATTTTGTGACAAAAAATGCAGTGGGAAAAACACACGTCGTAATTGCTCAATTGCGACTTTTGTGCGACCGCTGTTATATTTGCGACCAAATAATACGAATACTACTATCGTCACAAATCTTGTGACTACTTTGCTAGCATGTTTTGCGACCGTTCGGCGGCCACCCTTTTTGCGACCGCTATTTTTGTGACTATTTTTCGGTCGGTAGCTGGCAATGGATTTGCATATTTGCCAAATTTTATATGTAAACAATTTTATAGGTAGAAATGATCCAATTAAAAAACTCTAAAAGTTAATTTCAGTTTTACTCCCTAAGGTTTAACTAAAGTAACCATTTTTCTCCAAAAGATTAAAACATCAAGTCACCTGCAAAAATTTCATATGTTGTTTCAATTTCACTACAAAAGTTTCATTATTTTGGATAAAATTAAAACAACTAATGAAACTTTTGAATTAAAATTGAAACAATTTATGAAACTTTTGGAGGTAAATAGATATATTTATTCTTTTAAAGGAAAATAATTATATTACATATTCAAAGATCAAATATTTGATATGATTTTTTGAATCACAACATATCTTTTATCACATCATTGTAGTAGAAAGTACTCAAATAGTTTATTTGTTTCATTCTATCATGAAACATTTGTCTTCAACACAGTATCAGTTAAATGATTTTACTTGACGAGTAAGTATATTCAAATTTTAAGTAACTTCTTTTATCATAAATTATATTACAACATCTAAATTAAATTTTAATTTATTTTTTATACTTGCCAAATTTATATATTGAGTTAATTACACGATTGGTCTCTGTGGTATGCTCATATTGCAAGATTGCTTTCAAATTTTGAGAAATTATAGGTTTAGTCCCCACTGACACTAACTTGTGTTAAGTTTCTCAGTTAAGTGAATGTGAAAAGACCAAAATACCACTAAACTAAATAACAAAGTACATATAATATATGTGGGACCATTTTTTTCAAATATAATATATATATATATATATATATATATATATTATATAGGGAAGAGAACGAATGTTAACCATCTTTTATTACGATAAATATGTTAACTTTATCAAGATCAAGTAAAATCATTATTTTTTTTTCAAATAGCATCATTATACATATAAGATGTTATGCTCTTTTATGTATATGTGTAAATTTTTAAGTGTAAAAAGTTATGATAGGTGTAAGTTACACTTACAACTCTAAATATCTGTCGGGTGTAAGTAACTTACACTTGTAATATCTTTTTTACACTTCTAAATTTACATATATAAATACAAGAACATAACATTATATATGTGTAATGATGTTATTCCAACAAAAAAATAATAATTTAATTGATCTTGATGAAGTTAACATGGTTATCACAATAAAGCAAGGTTAACATTCGTTCCACATCCTATATACACACACACACACACACACACACACACATAGGGCCAGGTTCTTTACAAAACTTCATTTAAAATAAGAACCGCGAGAACCATTATTAACCATTGATTATATTAATCAATGGATTAGATTAAAAAGGGACAATATTATAATAACAAAAGATGTAGTATATGTACCTTTAAATTAAAATGGTAAACTAGTAAATTGGCATTTTTTGGTTTTTGGAAACGTGCCAAAGTTGAGAATGGCCTTGTGTAATTTTAGGCAATTCAAAATCCAAAACAAATCAAGAGTCTTCACAATCAAAAGAAAATCAAATGCCATTACATAGGCATCCACAATCGATCTGCGGCGGATTTGGTACACGTATAGAAGATATCGATTGTAAGTTTTTAACCCAAAACATTCGTTTGTTTGTTGATTGCATTCTGCATATTGGGGATAATCTTGTAAAATGATTCAATCGATACTCGTTTTACAAGTTATCTAGTGATGTTACTAATTGATTAGTGATTTTAAGTGTATTTTGTGTTATATTTGAATTTCATATGTAAATGGATCATGAAACCAAGTATGAGGTAATAGGTGTTGGAATCTAGGTTTGGGGTTTAAAAGTTTGAAATTAGGGTTCATTTGAACATAAGACAAATTATTTTTTAAAAGAAGGGTTTCGGTTGGGAAGTTTACGCATGGGTGAAGAAGATGCTTATTTTGCTGGAAAAAGATTTGTAACAGTAGGGGTGTATGTTAATATGCATTTTAACGTATATGTGAAATTGAAGGATATTGCATTAAGGTAATGTAATGGTGTTATAAATTGTAACACTAAGTTAGAAATCATTAGAATAACATGCAGGATCGGGTTTGGGAGAGATCTGTGAAACAGTTTCACAGGTGTTGGAGAGATAATAGGAAAACACTTACAAGATCAAATAGGAAACCAACTATAAGAAACAAAGAACTAAAGGAAAAAACACAAACAAGAACAAAGTAGTTGGTTTTCAAGAATGCTGCATATTGCTCTCAAGTGTTCAAACAAAGTTACAAGGCTTATTCCCTAAGAACTGATACATGAGATACTTTATAATACATTCTACAGCCGGTCATATTTTGAAAGTCAGCTGGAACACAAATCTAGATAGCAAGATTAATGTAAATTCAAAAGACAGATTGCCTTTTGACATGCGACTATGACATGCCTTAGCTCACATCCTTATCTTATACTGAAAGACAAAAAGTACAAAGTTAGAGAGTTACAAACAAAAACCATAATCTACAGTTTGACAAAAGTATGAAATTATCACCAACTGGTATAAGTTGGTGAGTCTTAAGAGGTGGCAGCGAAAAGTGGTTTAGCTTTGTCAAAAGTATGTTAGAGAAAGCATGTCTTCTCTATCTTCTGAAGAAATTTGTTTCTTGGATTTAGAAGACTTTGTTTATGAAGCTTTGGAATACTTCATCTTTGGCTTCAAAAGAAATGGTCTTTAGCTTCAAAAGATTTGACACTTAGAGAATTTCTTAGTGACTTTGTTAAATCTTTTGAAGTAACTTTCTTGTAATTTAAAATGCATGCTGAGAGATCTTTGATTGCATCAACCTTTAAGATAACTCCTACAAACTCCCTCTAGGCTGATGCTACGAAAACTTTGTAAAAGCTTTGAGTCTTGATCCTCACTTGCTTACAGTCCTCATTAGAATCAGGAACATTTTCTTTCTCATCAGTTGATCCGGATTCTTCAGACTCTCAAAGTACCTTCTAATGTCCAAGAGATCATGCAGAAGAAGAGTAAGCATGTTCTACAGGAAGTATATGTTTTGACTTCCTTGATCTCTTGTGACATACCATGTGTCTGGATTTGTTGAGATGTCCGGGACATAATGGGTCTCTCAGCAGCATGAGGTTTTTCATGAAGTGCAGTTGGTTGAGCAGCCTCTTTTGTTTCACCCTCAAGATGCTCTGACTCATCCTTAGGTGCAGAGGTGGATGCCTTGGATTTTTTTTTCTCTTGTTCTTTCTGATGACCATCCTTTTCCTCTTTCTGTATTTTAACTAAGGAGGGTGGTTTGCAGCACCAGATGCTCTTTTTGTATCCTCCTTAATTGGGTCCCTTTCTTCCATATGTTCAAAAAGAGATGGTTCAGGACCCTGCTGTGGGTCAGAAGATAAAGTTGGCTTAGATGTAGCTTCAAGATTAGGTTGTGTTGTCTCTTGGGGTTTAACCTTCATCTTAACTTCAGGTGCAGTATTACTTGGTGGAGAATGCAAGTCAACCAGCTGACCTTCTTGATCTTCTGCTTAATCCTTTCGATATGCTCATCCATGGTGGATAGAGGCATAGGACCAAGTCTTCTTTCGAAGAACGCATACAACTTCAAGAAGCTCACCATCTTTTGTCTGTCAGCAGACTTCTATTCAATTGCTTTAATGGTGGCTTTTGATTTAGCAGCCACCTTTCTCATTTTCCTCTTTGTAGCTTTTCTTTTTTTTTGAGCTTCTTCTTCCAGTTGTTTGAGGTATTCAAATTCTATTTATTCAAATGAGAGAGGGTAAAGAGCTACTACGTGATAGAGACCTGTAGCACTCAAATAAGCTATCATCTTTTGTCTGTCTTGTTCCTTGCCTACCTGCGCTTGCTCTTCTTCCACAACCATAGTCTCTTTCTCAGGACTGTTTTAAACTAGAGAGAGGATAAGAGCTTTGTATAGTTTCTTTCTTTTTCTTTCTTCTTTAATTTTAAGGAGCAATTCTGTAGCCTCAGCCTCATTCCTCTATTTTGACAGCTCTGTGTCAGCCAGTTAATTTAACTCTTCCACGGGGAGAGAGATGAGTTCATTAATGTTATAGTTTCTTAACCCCAAATAGTTCAATCTGGCAGCCCTGATTGCAGCTCGTATGAAGCTGTGGGTTTCTAATGTTTTCTCTCCCCTTTCCTTCCTCTTCCTCCCTTTTTTTTCCTCTTCAATCTCCTCAGGAGTCAATATTCTTTTTCTTTTGTCAATAGTTGGCTTGTATGACTTAGGATGGAAAGAGGTTTGGCCTTTTAAGACTTGTGCTGAACTTGAGCTCTAGCCAGAAAAAGGCTATGATACACCTTCACCAGTAGTTGTTTCACTAAGGTTACTAGGTGCTAAAGTTGACTCTTTCTCAAGATTCAGAAGGTCCATTATCGGGCCTTCAACCAAGGTTACCCATTCGAAACTAATCTTAGGGTCTGCCTCAGTATCCGTTGATCAACAGTTTTCCCTACTAGCCTTTGTTTATGTTAACTTGATCTTCTTCTGAATTCCTCTAGCACCCATTCTTGAATTTTCTCAGCTAATCTACCAGCCTGCCTGTTTTGGTTTGGTTTAACAAGAGGCATATCAACTAGAGAGACTCTCATAAAATCTTAGGGTCTGATAGTTGAATACTTCTTGCTGTCCCTGATACCTAAAGAGCACCAAGGCATTTCTAGCATCATCATACCACCATCCCACTATTGGATTTTCAGCAGGGTAGGATGGGGCAGACATGGCCCTTGGAATTCCTTACTCAAATAGATCTTGTTGTAAGGCTTTCACATCAGTATGAGCCAGAGGAAGTTGTTGAGTCTGGACAACTGCAAGTTAGGGTGGTGAATCCTCACTGTCCATACTCTGGACAGAACTCCCAGGTTTTATGGTTGCATTGACTTTCTCCCCCTTTTTGGTAGCATCACCCAGTTGCATAGGGGAGCTATAGGTTAAGTCCACTAATTTCACAGGTTCTTGTGGTCCAGGTTGAGTTTGTCTTGCAGTTCTCTTAACTAACTTGCCCTTGAGATTGGTGATCTCAAGTTGCTAGTCAAACACCTGCCTTTGAAGGGTTGTCACCTGAGATTCTAGGTAACTCACCTTCGAAACAAAATAGGAGCATAAGTTTGATAGTTTTTGCACCTTTAGTTGCAGACTCTCCTTATCTTCAGAACAAGAATCATGAGGGGATGAGAAAACATGACCTGAGTCAGTTTCCTCACCACCAAGGATTGTTTCTTGGCTTCTGGATTTCCTCTGCTGCAATACAACTTCAGTAGAAGTGTCAAGGGGCTGAGTTTCAATGGTTTAGTTCTTAAGGATGTAATCACTTACAAAAGTGAGAGCTTCTTCCATATGGACTTCCTGAACTTGTTCAGAAGAGTAAACTTCAGTAGGGGTTGAATGATGTGGCTAGAAATGGGTGTTTCAGGAGCACTAATCTTTTTTTGAGTAGGGGAGGGGAAGAAAGATTCATGGATAATAACATGGAAGAAGAACTTACAATGGCAAGAGACTTTACCCTTTTTGAAGGTTCCGACTGTGTATTCACCTTCAAAACCCATCTATTTGAAGAAGTGGTTGACAGATTCTTTTAGGAGGTATGGTTCACCTTCAGTATCATTCAGCCTCAGATGATTGTTGATGGATGCTGGGGTGATGAAAATAGTCATCCCCTGCACTTAGGGTCTAAGTGCCTTCTCACCATCCAGGATTACCTCTTGGCAGGTCCTCCAGAAATCTAGCAGTTCATTTTCATAGAGTGGAGGGTCTATGGTGAGGATAGTGAGATATGAAAAGGGAGCAAGAAAGCTACAGACGTCTGAGAAACTAGGATCTTTCTCAAACGTTAATAGAGCAACCAGATTGTGTTGCCAGCGAAGTTGTATGGCAAAACTTGGTTGATTTCTGGGTCAGGGTTGACCATTTTAGAGAGCTTAGTTGTGAAGAAAGCTAAGAACAGTAAGGGTTTTTGAATATTTAGGGCTAGAGTATTTTTTAGATGAAGAGATAGTAGAAAGAGAGAGACTCGTTGAAAAAGATATATATATATATATATATATATATATATATATATATATATATATATATATATATATGCTTGGATTTGAGACAAAGTTATTGCAAGAGATAAACATTGAAATCCGGATATGACGGTCTCACATCTGAAAAAGTGCCCAAAAAGTTAGTTTTCTTAAAAGTAGAAAAAGCTTCCGAAGGTAATTTGTCTTCAGAAGTTTTGAGAAACTTCTGAATCCAAATTTGGCTTCGAAAGATATTTCTTAGTTTTGCAAAAATTTGCTTCGGAAGAAATTTACTTAGAGTAAAGTTGCTTATGAGATATAGTTTGTTTTGGAAGAGATTAAACTTCAGAAGTTTTATTCAAGAATAAATCTTCTGATACTAAATTGCTTTCGGAAGAAATTTGTTCTTCAAGTCATATAAATATTTAAAAGAAATTTTAATCTTCGGAAGATATACTTGAATTTCTTTCAAAGGTAAACTTCTTAGAAAATAATTACAAGAATTAAAGACATAAATTTTCTTCCGAAGTCAACTTTAATGTCTTTCAAAAGAAACTATATTTCAAATTCTTAGAATTTTAAGAATATCAGTTAGAATTTTTTTTTTCAAGATAACTAGTCTTACATGAGTGATATAATAGATAACCTTAAAGACACACATTTAGAAAATAATTCTAAGATTAAGAAAATCTACTCAAAGTTAATCATCCCAATCACTGATATAAGATACTTAAATCTCTATTCATCGAAAGCATTAATGAACAGATCAGCATATTGTTTATTTGTGTTAACTTTGACTAGTTTTATCAAGCCTTTTCAAAATTATCCCTTATCAAATGATACCTGATATTGATGTGCTTTATCTTTGAGTGCTGCACAAAATTCTCTGTAATAAAGATAGCACAGTTGTTGTCTATGTGAATGGGAGTCTCCTTGAAGTCGAATCCATAGTCCAACATTTGATTCTGAATCCAAAGCACTCGAGCACAGCTTGCAGCAGCAATGTATTTAGTTTCAGCAATTGATGCAGACACACAGAATTGTTTCTTGCATTGCCATCAGACTATCCCTACAACAAGGATCTGACAACCCTTTGATGTAGACTTTGCAGTCATGTTACAGCTACCATAGTCACTATCTGTATAAGCATACAGATTAAAGTCAGTACACTTTGGATATCAAAGTCCCAGCTTGGGAGCACCTTTAAGATATCTAAGTATACTCTTGAAAGCAACTAGGTGTGACATCTTAGGGTTGGCTTGATATCTTACACACATACATATGGCAAACATGATATCATGCCTACTGGTTGTGAGGTACATAAGCTACCAAATCATAGCCCTATAGAGGTGTTTATCAACACACTCCCCCTCAATATCAGGACCTAGAGAGTGGTTTCTTGCTATTGGAGTCTTAGCAACCTTACAGTCAGTCGGATGAAATCTGGTTAATATGTCTTGCACATACTTTGACTTGTTTATAAAAAAACCATTGTCAACCTACTTCACTTGAATTCCTAGAAAAAAATTGATTTCCCCATGGCACTCATTTCAAATCTATTCTTCATACAACAGCTTGTAGTAACAATATATTCAGCTTCAGCAGTTGATGCAGGCACATATAATTTTTTCTTGCATTGCCATCAGACTATCCTTCCAACAAAGAACTAAAACCCCCTAATGTAGATTTTGTAGTCATGTTGCATCTACCATAGTCACTATCTGTATAAGTATAATGATTGAAGTCTGTACACTTTGGATATCAAAGTCCCATCTTGGGAGCACCTTTGAGATATCTAAGTACACTCTTGACAGCAACTAGGTGTGACATCTTGGGGTTGCTTGATATCTTGCATAGATACATATGGCAATCATAATATTAGGCCTACTAGCTGTGAGATACATAAGATACCCGTTCATAGCCCTATAGAGGTGTTTATCAACACACTTCCCCTCCAGATCAGGACCTAGAGAGTGGTTTCTTGCTATGGGAGTCTTAGCAACCTTATATTCAGTTAGATGAAATCTAGTTAATATGTCTTGCACATACTTTGATTGGTTTATGAAAAAACCATTGTCAACCTGCTTCATTTAATTCCTAGAAATAAATTGAGTTACCCCATGGCAATTATTTCAAACCTATTCCTCATTAGCTTCTCAAACTCTTTGCAGAGACTTGGATTATGCTACACAAAGATGATGTCATCTATATAAACTTGAACCAACATCAAGTCGTTCCCTGTTTCTTTGAGGAAAAGTGTGCTGTCAATAATACCTCTTTTGTAACCATGTTGAACAAGGTACTGTGATAGTGTCTCATGCCACTTTCTTAGAGCCTGATGCAACCCATATATAGATTTATCAAGCTTGTAGACATAATCAGGATGATCTAGGTCTTCAATGTCAGGTGGTTGTTTGACATACACTTTTTCATCAATCACTCCATATAAAAATGCATACTTGACATCAAGTTAGTAGACTTTGAAAGCCTTGCATGCAGCAAAAGCAAAGAATATCCTAAAAGCTTCAAGTCTTGCTAAAAAAGCAAAAACATGAGTATAGTCAATCCTTTCTTCTTAGTGTACCCTTGAACAACTAGTCTAGCCTTGTTTTTTATGACAAGTCCTCTATCATCTTTCTTGTTTCTAAAAACTCATTTGGTTCCTATAGTAGTTTTCCCACGGGGAAGAGGACATAGGTTTCAAACCTTTTGTCTTTTGAATTAAAGCAGTTCCTCCTGCATTACTTCAACCCAACTTTCATCCTTCAAAGCCTCATCAACTTTCTTTGGCTCAATCTGCGACAAGAAACAAGAATGTAGACAAATGTTTGCATTATGAGATTGTCCACTTGTTCTTACCCCAGTCTTAACATCTCTAATGATGTTTGTGGTGGGATGTGACTTGTGGATTCTTAGTTCAGGAATCGCAGCCAGTTGATTTGACAGATCTAAATTTGTGAAATTCAGATCTGGTGATTGAGTATCACCCACCACATCAACACACTTATCAAGAGAAACTTGATTCAATGAGTGTGTGACATCATTGAGGTTGTCTTCAGTGTAGAGGTCTTCAGTATCATGAAATTGTTAATCAGAATCACCATCTTCCTTTCCTCCTTCATTAGAAATCCCTTTATTTGAATTCTTTGTCTGATAACTAGAATTGGTAGACATTTCAGATGTATCAGCTAATTAGTCTATCATAAATGTGCTGACTAGATTTCCACTTGCAGGGTTTGCTACCACTAGAGCTGAAGAAATTTTATCAGTTGGTATTCTTAGCTTAAACTTAGGTCAGGATCTCCTGCTGATGAGTTACTTGTAGATCCTAAAACATCTTCACAAGATTTGTTAAAATAGTTGGTAACTAAATCAAGATCAAATAGCCAATTAGGACTAGAACCATTCACACTAGGAGTGTACTCATTAAAGGCCAAATTGACTGACTTCTCAACTACTCTGGTTCTGAGATTGTATACTCTATAAGCCTTAGCTTGGGAAAAGTTCTAATGATATGTACATCATCTGATTACTCAGCAAACTTGGCTATATGATCTTTTGTAATCAGGATGGTACAAGGACATCAAAATGACCTGAGGAAACCAATGAAAGGTCTTTTTTTGTGCCACATCTCATAAGGAGTCTTACAATGAGTCTTAACAACTAAAACTCTATTATGCAAATAGCAGGCAGTGTTGATTGCCTCTGCCTAGAAGGTGAGGGACAGTTATGAGTCAAACAACATGGTTCTTGCAGCCTCAATAAGTGTTCTATTTCTCCTTTCAGCTATATCGTTCTGTTGAGGAGTTGTAGGAGCACTATATTGACTTGAAGTACCTCATTCCTCATAAAATGTATCAAGTATGAGGTTTTTGAATTCGGTTCCTTGATCACATCTTATGGTCTTGATCTTGTGATCAGATTGATTCTCAATCTTCAGAATGAAAGACTTCAAGATTTCAGGTGTCTCATCCTTAGTTCTAAAAAAAAGGCCAAAGTTTATCTAGTGAAGTCATCTGTGATCACAAGACAATATGAAGTTCTTCCTAAACTAATTACACTTGTGGGGCCAAACATATTCAAGTGTAACAAGTGAAGGGGAGTAGTGATGGAGTTGATTTTCTTTGGCTTGTGAGACACTCTACGTTGCTTTTCTTTTAGACATGCAACAGAATTGTTATCACTTGTAAACTCTTTATTTGGCATTCCAGTTACCAAATCATTCTTAATCAATTTATTCATGTTCTTAAAGTTTACATGGCATATTTTTTTATGCCAGAGAAAAGACTAATCACTATTGGCTTTATACAGAAAGTAGAAAACTTCTTCAGAAGGGGATGTTTCTTGCAAATCCATCTTATACATGTTCCCTTTTTTGTGGGCGCTGAGTAGAATGTTCTACTGAGAAATGATCACCCTTGGCTTAAGAACAATGCACTCATCTTCATTAAAGAACATGTTATGCTTTTGGTCACAAAATTGAGATTCAATCAAAAGATTATACTCAAGCTACTTCACAAAGTTTACCTTTTCAATGCTGAGCTTACCATTTGTGACCTTGCCCCTACCAGTGATGTAACCACCTGATTTTTCTCCAAAAGCAACGAGCCCTCCATCAATTTTCTCAAAGTCTTGAAGCAAAAGGCCATTGCCTGTCATGTGACTAGAACAGCCACTTTCAATGATCTATACATTCCTTTTGGTCTTGAGTTGTTCCTTCACAGAAAAAGATGGTTAGTTGCATTTGGAAACCTAAACCTGTTTGTCTTGGGTTCATTAATATGAACAGAAGATAAATCAACAGTTATGGATCCTATATGTAAGCTTGGAGGATCTTGAGCTGTTAATGATAAGGAAAATTCAGTCACTTGGCTTTCCTTTATCTTCCATACCATCTTTGAAAGATTAGACTTAGCCTTTAATGCCTCGGAAGTTTTTACAACTTCGAAAGTTTTATAGACTGAACCTTTGAAAGTTTTTGCATCCACTACAGACTTCAGTACTTCGGAAGCATTCCTTTCTTCCGAGACCAAATTTTCTTACTAAGGCAATTTTCCTCTTATTTTATTTGCCTTCATTTTTGAGCTTTCGAAGGAAAGTGACTTTCCTTTCGAAGCTATCTTCTTCTTCTTTATCTCAAAAGTCTTTTTGGTCATGTTAACAGTACTTTTGGGATTGTAAATACAATACTTAGCAAAGTGAGAAGTACTGCCACACATGATACATTCAACTGGCATACTTCTAAGCGACTTCTTCTGATAGGCCAGTTGAGCTTGATCTCTTTCCAGTTCCTTCTTCATCTTTGTAGATAATGCAGCAGGCTTTTGAGTGATAGGCTTGCTCTTGGAGCCGGATGGTTCAGGTAGTGCAGCAGTGGTGTACTTTTGATCAACCTTCCTCTTTTGACAAGAATGGTTTGAACTTGAACTAGGAATCCTGGTACTAGAATCCACAGTTAAGTTTACAGTCTTCACCACCTCAAACCCAACAGATATGAATACTTGTTTCTCCTTCAAGTTAAAGGTGGGTTTGATCTCCTAGGCTTTCTTAGCTTTTCTCTTGGCTGCCCTGATTAAATTCTTTCTTGCTGATTTGGCCATCTTTTTTTTTTTCTTCTCTCTAGGATAGTGGTGTCCCTTCTCAGAATGAGCCTCTTCACTCACTTTAGGCTCATCCTTCACCATCTCTTCTACATCATCATCTTCATCTTTCTCTTGAACTGGATTTTCAGGAGGTAGCGTATCTTCACTAGTTTCACATCTTGGCTGTCTCATAGATAATAGAGTGTCTAGAGGAGTTATTTTATTGGATCCCTGTCCCTGCCTATTCTGATAAGACACTTAGGCATGCAAAGATGAGGACATGATGTTTATGAAGGTTTCCTCTTCAAGAACATAGTTTTCTACCCTGGATTTGCTAATCACAAGTTTAGCCTGTCATTCAGGTAACTTGGCTATAAGATCTTTGATTTGAGTCCTGTAATTTGTGTGCTCATGTTTAAGAGTAGAAATTGTTTTCTCTAAATCTTTTATTTTTAGTTTATAGTTATTTTATGCTCTTTTGAAATTAGCTTTTAATATATTCAAGTACTCACGGTCAGATCTCACTTCTAAGTAATAGGATCTATACATGCTAAGTTTAGCAATGAACTCAGGTGTACAAATATGTTCTATTATCTTGGGTTCTTCATGATCAGCTATCAAGGCATGGTTTGGAGTAACATCTTCAACATAAAAGCTCCGGTCAAAGCCACATTTTTCAACAGCAACTGCAGCATGCTGCTTGGGCTTCTTAGATTTCGAAGCTCCCTTAGTGTAGTTTGGTCTAGATTGTGCTTGGCCACCACTTGTCCTTGGTGCCTTGCACTTTCTAGCAAAGTGTCCCATTTGGTTACATTTGTAACACTTCAATTTGCTTTTATCCAGCCCAAACTTTCCACTAGATACATTGCTAGGAAACTTCCTTCCAGTGCTCTAGTAAAGCTTCTTACCTATATGAGTGAGGAGAGCCATCTGCTACACAATCTCCATGCACTCCAGGTCATCTGGATGAATGCAGTCTAAGTCTTCTAGGTGAAGAGAAAGTTTCTTGTACTTTCATCAAAAGGCACAAATGCTTGAGAAGAGCTTGTCTCTTGAAATAGGCTTCCTTGGATGTAGCTCTTCCTTGGTGTGTCCAGGAAGGTGATGGAAGGGCTCTTATGTGAGTTGTCAAGGTAGCTGAGAAGATGATGTTGAGGTTCGATGCTATCCTTTTCAACCACATGGAGGGTAGAACTTTTATGGGTACTGGATGAGCTATGAGATGGATTTTGCATGTTCATCTCCATCTAGTAACCGCTTAAGATACCATACAATTAGTAAAGGTAAGAGTAGAGAGGATTTCAGTTCTCTTAATGGCCACACAATAATGAGTCCATGAACATAAACTTACTTACAATGTCCTTATTTTACAGTTTGACACTAGCATCCATCGGAGTGTCCACAATAAAATACCTGAAAATTATACAATTATAATAAGGATTTTTAATAAAGAAATCATTTAGTAATATGGTGATATATCAAATTCTAAAAGGGATAAAACAAAACTTGGTTTAATAATAATAAAATTAATAATAATAATAAATGAAAACACAGTTTCATCTAACAAAAAGAAAAGAAAAGGAGCGTGCATATCAAACCACTATTAAAATCCCTTTCTTGGTCAACCTCTTTCATTCTAGAAGCTCTTAAAGAATTCTCGAGAGGTTTGGGATTACAATCCCACCATTCGCAAAGGTCGCAGTCAGTTGTCATATAGCCCTCAACCTCTCAATTAAACATCAACAATATTATATCGACTCTCCGTCGTTGTTGAACTTCTCTTGGGATTTTGGTGGCGACGCCATAATTTGCCGTGAACCACCATAAGCATCAGCCCCTTTACGGTTATAATTTGTTTCCTCACCATTGTTGACCACCAAATCACTCGTCTAACGCGTTCGACTCCCCGGTTCACGATTAGGTAACCGAAATCATTTTCTTCCTTTTTGAAACCACGTTCTGTGAAGCTCTGTTTTGAACATATCGTTTTGATTATGCAGCTCTATTACACCACTATCTACGACCTCATCGTTGTTATTTTAGCTCCCTAATTGTTTCGGTTCAGGTAACAAATCTGTTCTTTTAATTGTTCCTTTTCGACATTAACCGTTCGTATAATCTGTTGAATGTGGCTCCGATTCCGGCGACCAAATATATAATCAAATATTTATTAACCTTGTTAATAGAATGAAAGGCATGCCTATTGCTTCCTCTTGTTGCTGCTCGTTGGTTTTAAACTCAAAAATATACAAGATGATAATGAATAAGATGAGAAGCATTACCTTATGGTGTGAAACATTCAAAAATGTAACATACTTATATTATACCAAAGTTTTAGTTGATGAAGTGGGCTCAAAACCAAACTCTCAACCTATTAATTTGAGTTCAATCTTTCCGTTGATATGACCCGTATATCCGGTTTCAATTCTTTATACAAACACTCTGTTTTTCCAAGTATTGTTATTGTTTCTACTTTAGTCACTCGTATCATGCTTAATTTTATGAATACATCTCCAATCTCACCTAGGTGGATGTAGACAACAGTTCCTTGGAAGCAATACTTTATTAAGTTTTCTACTCGTGGACATGTTGGAGTTAAAATAATCAATTAAGTGGCCTACATCATATTAGAAAGCTTAATAAATTGAAACATTTGGATGCTCGTGCTCCTCAAAAATCCTTAAATAAAAGCCTACCAATAATGAGCCTAATGATTAAATAAAGAACCCATGAGTCATGTCGCCGGAAAACCGATAAGCCAACAAACCGCTCTAGCCATTTATGTTCTATAAGTATAACTCTAAAACACAAATAAACTATAGGTTCGCATACTTATTAAGGACGACGTGGTTTGTTGCCTTGCGTGTTAAACTAAGATACGGATTCTTGGTATTTTCTATCGTAGTATAAACCATATTTTTGTTGTTTCTTTGGAGTACAAATTTTTTGGTACTTTTATAGTTATTTTTTGCCGCTACTTCCGTTGATATGACCCGTTTGGAATTCGAGCATTTACTAGTCGTCCAGCGTTAATTATCTGGTTTTGCTCTGACTCGTTTGACTTATTAGTTTACTAATTGAGACTTGTAGCATGCAATAGATATTTTATAATTTGTGCTCATTATTGCATGTCCTAGTAAATAATAAGATGAAATTTATTGATACGTTATATGTTGGTAGTTATACTACCCTTTGATTTAGCAATCTGTTACCCGAACTTGTCCGACATGTCATTTTGGCGTCAATGACATGACACTTTTCGTGACGGTGTTTATAAAAAGTTCATGGCGTCTCCGTTAACACGTTAGTACTTGAGTAGTACTTTGGCCATAATTATTTGGGAGGCGGATGGATCGATCCTAGTTCAGTTCAGATAAGTTCAGTTCCGGGGGATGCAATCATTTGTGTACGCCCATACACCATATCATTGGAGCATAGTCTAGCTAGCTATGTACCCATCGGTTCAGATTCGGCTCTGGGTACTTTTTTATATTACACGACTTACTTTATTTGGCTATACTCGTCGTGTAGATCAGTTTAGGTTCAGTTTCAGTAGTACATGTTCAGTTCTATATCAAATATAAGTATCACATGCTTAGAATCAAATTTTTGTTCTGGTATCATATGATTAGTTCTTTATTAGTTTCGTGTGTAGAAGTTTTGCAGGACCAGTGAAGGTGTTTACTGCAATCAGTTTCACAATGAGGAGAGACTTAGAACACTTAACAAATCAAATAGGGTACTGAAACCTTTAGATTGATACTTAGAAACACAAGCAAAGCAAAGTGAGGCTGAACTAAGAACAACAGACAGAATGGTTTTCAAGGATAAAGTATATTGTTCTCAAGTTTTTTTTACAAGTGTAACAAGCATTGAAATAAAATACAAGGACCTGAGATACTTTATACTACATCCTATAGCCGGCCATACTTTGAAGGCGAGCTGGAAACACTAATCTAGACAACAAGATCAATGTAAAGTCAAAAGGCAGATTGCCTTTTGACTAGTGACTATGACATGCCATAGCTCACATCCTAATGAAATACAAAAAGGATAAAAGTACATAAAGTAAAAAGTTACAGACTCAAGACCATAATCTATAGCTTCTTAAAGCATGGACCTTTTCACCAACTTGTGTAAGTTGGTGAGTCTGCAGAGTGGCAGCGGAAAGTTGGTCAGCTTTTTCAAAAAGTTGATCAGAGAAAGCATGTCTTCTTTGTCTTCGGAAGAAATCAGTCTTCTATCTTCATGGCTTCGGAAGACTTTGTCTTCTAAGCTTCGGAAGACTTCATCTTTGGCTTCGGAAGATTTGGTCTTTGGCTTCGGAAGATTTTACACTTAGTGTAATTTCTTTGATGTCTGTAAAACTTCCGAAGTAACTCTCACCATGCACTAAGTGCATGCATGCAGGAAGCAGCTTGAGTGTTTTAGGTGCATCAGCCTCTTCTACAATCCTTACAAACTCCCCTAGGCTGATGCTACCAAAACAGAGAAGTTTTTCAGTAGTTGATAGTCCTCATTAGGATCAGAAGCATTCCTTTCTTCACTAACTGATCTAGATCCTTCAGACTTTCATAGTATCTTCTCATATCAAAGTGATCATGCAGAGGTAGATCAAGCATTTCCTGCCAGAGATAGACAACTTGACCACCTTGATCTCTGATAACATACCATCTGTTCCAGGACAGGATGGGTCTTCCTGATGCAAGAGGCTCTACATGGATTGGAGTTGATTGAGCAGCTTCTTGTTGCACTTCCTCAGGATGCTCTGATTCATCCTGAGGTACTGAGGTGGATGCCTTGGACTTCTTCTTCTTCCTTTTGTCCCTTCTGATGGCCATCCTTTTTCTCTTTTTGTATTTCAACTGAGGAGAGTGGCCTGCGGTGCTAGTTGTGCTTTTTTTATTCTCCTCAGTTGGGTCCTTATCCCCTATTTGTTTAGAAGAAGGGGGTTCAGAACCCTGCTATGGGTCAGAAGATGAAGTTGGCTTGGATGTAGCTTCAGGATCAGGTTGTGTTGTCTCTTCTGGCTCAACCTTAACCTCAACTTCAGGTGCAGCTGGACTTGGTGGAGAATGCAAGTCAACAAGCTGACCTTCCTTAATCTTCTGCTTGATCCTCCTGATGTGCTCATCCATTGTGGATAGAGACATAGGACCAAGTCTCCTTCCGGAGAACCCATACAGCTTCAAGAAGCTCACCATCTTTAGCCTGTCAGCAGACTTCTTTTCTTGTGCTCTGATGGTGGCTCTTGTTTTAGTAGCCTCTTCTCTCATCTTTCTTTTAACAGCTTTTCTTTGAGCTTGAGCCTCTTCGTCAAGCTGTTTGAGATACTCAAACTAAATATATTCTTATGAGAGAGGGTTGAGAGATGCTGCCTAATAGAGTCATGTGGCACTCATATAGGCTATCATCTTCTATCTTTCTTGTTCTTTGCCTATCTAAGTCTGTTCCTCTTCAACTGCCACAGATTTCTTCTCAGGAATTTCTTGAACTGGAGAGAGGACGGGAGCTTTCTGTTGTTTCTTTCTTCTTATTTCTTCCTTAATTTTGAGGAGCAGTTCTGCTGCCTCAGCTTCCTTCCTCTCTTTATACAGCTCTCTATATGCCAGTTCATCCAATTTTGCCAAAGGGAGAGAGATGATTTCATCTAAATTATAGTTCCTAAGTCCTAGATAGTTCAATCTGGCTGCTCTTAACTCATCATTCTGAGTATCACCCCTATTAGCAGCCCTGATTGCAGCTTGCATGAAGCTTGGGACTTCTCCAGATTTCTCTCCCCTGGCCTTCCTCTTCCTCTCTCTCTTCTCCTCCTCAATCTCCTCAGGAGTCATTTTTCTTTTCCCTTTGTCAATTGTTGGCCTGTATGACTCAAGGTGGAGAGAGCTTTGGCTTTCTGATGGTTGTGATAAGCTTGAGCTCTGGCCAGAGAGAGGTTGTGATACACCTTCACCTGTAGGTGTGTCACTAAGGGTACTAGGTGCTGAGGGTGAGCCCGTCTCAAGGTTCACATGTTCTACTACTGTGCCTTCAACTGAGGTTTCCCCTTCGAAGCTAATCTTAGGGTCTGCATCAGTATCCAGTTGACCAACAGTTTTCCCTTCTAGCCTCTATCTATATAGTTGAGCTTTTTGTCTGAATTCCTTCAGCACCCACTCTTGAATCACCTCAGCTAACCTGCCAGCCTGTCTGTTTTGGCTTGGATTGATGAGGGGCAGATTAACTAAGTTCATACCATCATGGAAACTCGGGGTCTGAAAATTGAAGAGCTCCTGCTGCCCCTGAGATCTTGATAGTACCAATGCCATTCTTGAGCTGTCATACCACCATCCCATTATTAGATTTTCAGCTAGGTGGGATGGGGCAGACATGGTCATTGGAATTTCTTTCAAACAGTTGTTGAATTATGGCCTCCATATCAGTGTGAGACTGAGGAAGTTATTGAATCTGGACAACTGCAAGTGAGGGTGGTGAGTCCTCATTGTCCATACTCATGACAAAACTCCCAGGTCTGTGATTGTAAGGACTTTCTCCCCTTTTTTGGTAGCATCACCCACTTGCATAGGTGAGCTGGAGGTCAAGTCCATTACTTTCACAGGTTCTTGTGGACCTAGTTGAGTTTGTCTTGATGGTCTCTCAGCTAGCTTGCCCTTGAGATCGGTGATCTCAAGTTACTGATCATTGACCCTCTGTTGTAAGGTAGTCACTTGAGATTCCAAGTGACTGATCTTGGAGACTAAATAAGTGCATAGTTTTTCAAGTTTGTGCACCTTTAGTTTCAGACTCCCGTCATCTTCAGATGAAGAATCATGGGGGATGAGAGAATTGGACTGATGCCCTCTTCCTCATCACCAGCATAGTATTCTTGGTTGCTGGATTTCCTCTGCTCACTGAAAACTTTAGGTGAATTGTCAATGGGCTGAGTTGCCATGGTTGAGGTCTGAATGATGTCACCTTAAGAAAATTTCAAGGACGAAATTTCTGTAAGTAGGGGAGAATGTGACAACCTCGACTTTTGGGCCTGGAAATTTTTTTTTTTTAAAACCTTAATGGGCCATACTTAGGGAGCCCTTGAATTGGGCCCGACAACCTTGGGCTTAGGTCCACAATAATACACACACCTACATGGGCTTTGAGCCATCAAGTCCTAACTGGGCCATTGGGCCATAATACTTAATGGGCTTTGGCACGCAAAACCAATATGGGCCAGTGGGCCGCACACAATTATGGGACATGCTGAACCGACCAAATGGGCTTCAAGCCCAATAAGCTTAGAAGACAAAAATTAAGTAAACCTTAGCTAATAAATCCGATTAGTGAAGCCTTACCGATTAACTAAACTTTAAAGCCATAAATATTAATCCATTCAAACAAAAGACTAATAAACGAAACCCTAACGTTTGTTACAACTTGGAAGAATCAACTAGCGAACATAACTTAAAAAATTGTAAAAATGTCAAATAACAAAAGATGAACCCTTAAGTTTTAAAAACCTATATATATATATATATATATATATATATATATATATATATATATATATATATATATATATATATAAGGATAGCAAAAATGATAAACTAGAAAAGATAGAACTTTCAGTAGAATTACATAGTTTAAAAATTAAAAATCTAGAAAATAAGATAGAGGAAATAGAAAGAATAATTAAAACAGAAGAAATAAGTAAAATGGCTACAACACAGCTAAAAGAACAAACCTATATACAAACCCAGGGCTCGACAAATATGATAAATATTCAAAGCCGACTATGGTTAGATGATAACAAATACATAGATCTACAAGCATTAGTAGATACAGGAGCAACAAAAAGCTTAATATCATACAGTTTAGTACCAGTAGAATATCACAGAAAACTCTCGTACAAATTAAGTACAAGAACAGTTGAAGATAGATTAATAGACATTACACATTGCTTAGAACCAGTAGGAATACAATTCCTAGACTTTGCAAATAATTACAGTATAAAATACGATATGCCACAGATAAATATTAACCCACCAAATATAAAATCTAAAGACTTTGTTATAGGATTAAATTTTATATTAGGACTAAATGGGGCAGTAACAATTACAAAAAATTTTATAACATTAAGCAAACAATTATATACAATACCAACTCTTAGATACATAAATACAACAGAAATTGTTCAAAAAAGAGGTAATAAAGAAAATTTAGACATCTTAAAAACACATAACAAAAACAACTTAATAGAAAACGAGTCCTTAAGACTTCTTACAGATTTCTTAAGCCATGATATGGAAAAAGGACAGGATATCACAAAGAGTATAAATCATCCTATAATTTTACATTTAGAAAAAATAGGATACATTGGAGAAGACATAACAAAAGCAAAAGTAGATTATACTTGTAAAATACAATTAAAAAACCCTGACATAATAATCAGAACAGCTAACATAGAATACAGCTCATTAGACAAAGAGGAATTTAAAAAACAAATCCCTGAAATGATGAGTCAAGGATTAATTAGAAAATCAGAAAGTTCTCACAGATCTGCAGCCTTTTTAGTAAGAAATCATAGTGAAATTAAAAGAGGAAAGGCTAGAATAGTTTATAATTAAAAAAGATTAAACGATAATACAATAGATGATGGATATAATATCCCTAACAAAGACAGTTTACTAAATCTTATACAGAATAAAAGAGTATTTTCAAAATTCGATCTAAAATCAGGATATAACCAGTTAAAACTAGAAGAAATCTTTAAACCATGGACAGCTTTTACATGTTCTGAAGGACAATACGAATGAAACGTCCTAAGTTTTGGACTAAAAAATGCTCCTTCAATTTTTCAAAGATTTATGGACAGTATATTTTTAAATTTTGAATTTTGTTTAGTTTATATTGATGACATTTTAGTTGCAAGCAATACAGTACAGGAACACGAAAGACATCTCCAGCAGGTGTTTACAGAAATAAAGAAAAATGGTATAGTCGTTTCTAAACGAAAAATGGAATTATTCAAAAGAAAAATATCCTTTTTAGGATTAGAAATTGGAAATGGAAAAATAGAATTACAACCACATATTTCTACAAAAGTTCTAAATTTTCCAGAAAAATTTGAAAATTTAAAACAAATACAAGCATTTTTGGGACTGGTAAAGTATGCCAGAAAATTTATTCCAAATTTATCAAAACTAGTCGGACCAATATACAGTAAGTCTACAAAAAATGGTCAAAGGTATTTTAACCAAGAAGATATTAAATTGGTTAAAGAAATTAAAAAAGCGGTAAAAAATATAAAACCCTTAGAATTACCTTTAGTTACAGATTATATAATTGTTGAAACAGATGGATGCAAAAAAGGATGGGGAGCAGTCCTTCTATCTAAACCAAATAAATACAGTCCAAAGAAAGAAGAGAAAATTTGCGCTTATACAAGCGGTAATTTTCAAAACAAAACAAATTGGAATACAATAGATTTTGAAATACGGGCATTAATTTATGCATTAGAAAAGTTTAAAGTATTTCTTAATAAAGAATTTACAGTTAGAACCGATTGCGAAGCAATCGTTAAATTTATAAAAATGACCAAAGTAAAAAGATGAATAGAACAAGATGGGTCAATTTACAAAATATTATACAAGAAAATGGTTATTCTATAAATTTTGAACATATAAAAGGAAAGAATAATGGGATAGCAGATATGTTATCGAAATAACATATCTGCTATCCCATTATTCTTTCCTTTTATATGTTCAAAATTTATAGAATAACCATTTCCTTGTATAATATTTTGTAAATTGACCCATCTTGTTCTATTCATCTTTTTACTTTGGTCATTTTTATAAATTTAACGATTGCTTCGCAATCGGTTCTAACTGTAAATTCTTTATTAAGAAATACTTTAAACTTTTCTAAGGCATAAATTAATGCCCGTATTTCAAAATCTATTGTATTCCAATTTGTTTTGTTTTGAAAATTACCGCTTGTATAAGCGCAAATTTTCTCTTCTTTCTTTGGACTGTATTTATTTGGTTTACATAGAAGGACTGCTCCCCATCCTTCTTTGCATCCATCCGTTTCAACAATTATATAATCTGTAACTAAAGGTAATTCTAAGGGTTTTATATTTTTTACCGCTTTTTTAATTTCTTTAACCAATTTAATATCTTCTTGGTTAAAATACCTTTGACCATTTTTTGTAGTCTTACTGTATATTGGTCCGACTAGTTTTGATAAATTTGGTATAAATTTTCTGGCATAATTTACCAGTCCCAAAAATGCTTGTATTTGTTTTAAATTTTCAAATTTTTCTGGAAAATTTAGAATTTTTGTAGAAATATGTGGTTGTAATTCTATTTTTTCATTTCCAATTTCTAATCCTAAAAAGGATATTTTTCTTTTGAATAATTCCATTTTTCGTTTAGAAACGACTATACCATTTTTTTTTTATTTCTGTAAACACCTGCTGGAGATGTCTTTCGTGTTCCTGTACTGTATTGCTTGCAACTAAAATGTCATCAATATAAACTAAACAAAATTCAAATTTTAAAAATATACTGTCCATAAATCTTTGAAAAATTGAAGGAGCATTTTTTAGTCCAAAACTTAGGACGTTCCATTCGTATTGTCCTTCAGAACATGTAAAAGCTGTCCATGGTTTAAAGATTTCTTCTAGTTTTAACTGGTTATATCCTGATTTTAGATCGAATTTTGAAAATACTCTTTTATTCTGTATAAGATTTAGTAAACTGTCTTTGTTAGGGATATTATATCCATCATCTATTGTATTATTGTTTAATCTTTTGTAATTATAAACTATTCTAGCCTTTCCTCTTTTAATTTCACTATGATTTCTTACTAAAAAGGCTGCAGATCTGTGAGGACTTTCTGATTTTCTAATTAATCCTTGACTCATCATTTCAAGGATTTGTTTTTTAAATTCCTCTTTGTCTAATGGGCTGTATTCTATGTTAGCTGTTCTGATTATTATGTCAGGGTTTTTTAATTGTATTTTACAAGTATAATCTACTTTTGCTTTTGTTATGTCTTCTCCAATGTATCCTATTTTTTCTAAATGTAAAATTATAGGATGATTTATACTCTTTGTGATATCCTGTCCTTTTTTCATATCATGGCTTAAGAAATCTGTAAAAAGTCTTAATGACTCGTTTTCTATTAAGTTGTTTTTGTTATGTGTTTTTAAGAAGTCTAAATTTCCTTTATTACCTCTTTTTTGAACAATTTCTGTTGTATTTATGTATCTAAGAGTTGGTATTGTATATAATTGTTTGCTTAATGTTATAAAATTTTTTGTAATTGTTACTGCCCCATTTAGCCCTAATATAAAATTTAATCCTATAACAAAGTCTTTAGATTTTATATTTGGTGGGTTAATATTTATCTGTGGCATATCGTATTTTATACTGTAATTATTTGCAAAGTCTAGGAATTGTATTCCTACTGGTTCTAAGCAATGTGTAATGTCTATTAATCTATCTTCAACTGTTCTTGTACTTAATTTGTATGAGAGTTTTCTGTGATATTCTACTGGTACTAAACTGTATGATATTAAGCTTTTCGTTGCTCCTGTATCTACTAATGCTTGTATCTACTAATGCTTGTAGATCTATGTATTTGTTATCATCTAACCATAGTCGGCTTTGAATATTTATCATATTTGTCGAGCCCTGGGTTTGTATATAGGTTTGTTCTTTTAGCTGTGTTGTAGCCATTTTACTTATTTCTTCTGTTTTAATTATTCTTTCTATTTCCTCTATCTTATTTTCTAGATTTTTAATTTTTAAACTATGTAATTCTACTGAAAGTTCTATCTTTTCTAGTTTATCATTTTTGCTATCCTTGTTGACTGTTTTAGATGTCGAAGCTATATCCTGGTTGTAAATTTCTTTAAGGCATTTAAAGCAAATTTCTTTAAAGCACTTATTACACTGTGATCTTTTTTCTATACTTGGGTAATATCCACATCTAATGTGATTATTTCCCTTATTTTGTATCCAGTTATGTTCGCAAGCTTCTTCTGTATTCATATATGTATATGCTACTTTTACTGTTGGATTTTCATCTTCGCTGTATATACTATATACTGACTCATTATCAGAATCATCGTCTGTTTTTATAATTTCTATTTCATAATCTTGTAATTGTTCTATTAGATTGGCTCTTTCTACATTCTTGTTTCTATTTGTGCATTTGTTAGCTAAATGTGTTGTTTCTCCGCAGATAAAGCATCTACATTTTCTTGACTGTGGTTTTTTAACATACCTATTTGTATTATTTTTTCTGTAGTTTTTGTTGTATGTCATACTTTTTCTTATCTTTTTTCTTTTATTATATACTCCATAAGCCTGTGGTGTATAGATTGCTGTTTTACAGAATGCATACGCATTTCTTTTTAATTGTTCTTGTAATGCTACTTCTTTGCATTTTTCTTCTAAAATACTAAATGTATAAGTTATTCTAGGTCCTATTCCTAGATTCTGTTGTGTACCATAGTTTGTTTTCCATGATTCGTGTATAGATTTTCCTAAATCTTCTGGTAATTTTACAAAGTATTTATCACAGAGATTATCATCCATAGCATTTCCTGTTTGAGATAATAATCTAGTGAAATCTAACGTGAATTCATTTATGTATTTCATGTCTGCTATACTTAGCTGTTCTAGATTTCTTATGGCTGTATCTTGTATTAGACTGTTGTTTTTTGCTGGTTCAACTCCTAATATTAGAGTTCTAATTTGTGCTGTGAAGTTATAAGGATTATCTTCTAATGCCTTGAGATTGTTTATTTCTTCTGGATTCTGTGTTTTCTTACTTTGCCATATTCCTAAGGCTATCGGTCCTAATGTTGTTTCTAGATATGCAAACATATCCATACTGTCTTTTTTATTTGTTTCCCATAATCTTACTACATTCTGTTCCCATGTTAATACTTCATCTATACATAGTTGTGGTTTTTGTTGTTCGAGTAACAACATATTTGTACTATATATCTGTCCTATGGGTAATCTTTTTCCTTTCCCTATTAGACTAGATTCTTGTTGATAATCAACTGTAGGTTGTGCCCATGGTTCTCTACCATGAGTCTCTTGATGTGTACCACTGTGTTCTCCTACCCATTCTATTTTTGGTCTTTTTAGCGGGTTGTGCATTTGTGCATCCATAAAGGTTTGTCTTGTTTGTAGAAATCTGCTATCATCGTTTTTCCATTTGTAATATCTTCTACTAATGGTAGATTATAATATTCCTGTAATTTTTTATAGCTTTCTTCGTAAGTCATTCCTAAGTCTAACATCCATTCTACGATCATGTCATCTACTTCCTGTTGTATATTTAATTCTGTGAATTTCCTGTCTATAATTTGTTCTATTGTTTTATTTGTTTCTTCTAGTTTAAAACAATCTATAGACTCTTTTTCAAAGTCTAAAAGTGTGTAATCCATTATTTCTTCTTGTTCAAACTTTAAGAAATTTATATCTAGTATTTCATCATCTGTATCATGTTCATTATCTGTATCATATATTAGAAGTGTTTCTTCCTCATCTTCTATATTCATAAAATGATATTCTTCGTTATCATTTTCTTCTGTTTGTTTTTCTTTAAAGTCTGTGAATCTTAATTTTTGTTTTCCATCAATTTCTTCATATATATAACTTTTCTTTGGTATTAAGACTGTATTATTTTCATTATCCTGTAAATCTTCTAGATCCCATTCTAATCCTGTTAGTTGTTCTGGGTCTATTTTTATTGGTTCTATCATTTGTATGGATTTTGATGCTATTGTTTTTACGATTCCTTCTATGTTTACTTTATATTTTATTCCTGAGCTGTTACTAGCTTTTTCTAGTATTCCTATGCTTACTACTAGATTGTTTTCTTCGTAATTATCATACCCTTTTGTTTTTAAAGCTATTTTAATATTCTGTAAATCTTTTGTATCTTTTAGAATATCTGGTGTACAATAAAATATTGCTATATTTTGACTCAGATCTACTTCCATTCCTGAGATTATAGCTTTTTTCATTTCTGTTTTCCAACTTTTGTCAAGTATTAAGGCTAAGAGTTTTGTCCCTAGGTTTTTTCTTCCTAGAGCTTTTACTCCTATTACTATTAATCCTGTGTGTACGAAGTTTTTGTTTTGTCTTTTGATCTTTTCTATAGTTTCTGGTGAAAAAAGATCTAATGTTACTGTATTGTCTACTACTCTTAAGCTTTCTTCTCTACTACTTCTTATTAGAGTGGTGTTTATGTTTAATCTTCCTGTTTGATATAAAATCCTTGGGTTTAATATATCTAACTGGTGTTGATTATATAATTCTAAATTTCTGTCTAAATCTATATCTTCTTCGAGCTGTGTTATCTGTCTATTACTATTAGATCCTGATCCTCTTCTAATTATTCTGTTTAAAAATCTATCTGATGTAATAGTATCCTGTATATTTCCTGTAGAATTTCTAGCTTCTTGTATAGTTCTACTTCTTCCTAGAAAACTATTATTGTTCATTTTCTTGGTTGCCAATGTGTATAAGGTATAGGTTTTTTGTTTGTTTTTAGTTTTTGTAAGGCTTCTGTAATTTTTTCTACTTCTAGAGCTGTATTATTTTCTGTATTACTTTTGTTTGTTTCACTTATTATTTTATTAGATTGATTTTTTATATAATCTAAATTTTGTGATATTTTCTTAACTTCTGTTATTAAGTTTTCTAATATTTGTTTATTATTTGTTACTTCTCTTTGTAAATTAATACTTAAGTTAATAACTAAATCTACTAGTGTATTTAACTGTGAATTATTTGTGTGTAAACTGTGTTCACAAGAGTCTTTTATGTTACAAACTAGAGTGAAATTGTCTGTTTTAAGTGTTTTTTGATAAGCTTTTTCAGAAAATTCTAGGTTTAGAAATTCTAAGCATTTGATGATTTGTGAGCTACCGATTATTATTAAGAATACCTACTCTTTAACTCTTTTTCTCCTTATTCCCAGTTTATCTCATATGTATTTTCTTATATCCCAGCGTAAAGAAATAACGTAAAATGAAATAATATAATCACATATTAAGAGGTAAAAATTAAAAGAAGCCCTTTCTTTTATAAAGTTATCAAAGCAACCTTCTTTCCCATAATCCTCACCTAAGAGAGTTCTACAATGACACAGGCATAACACGCCATAAAATGGAGCTTGTCTTAGTCTTTTAGATTTTAAGAAAGACTTTGCTCTGATACCAGTATATCAGAGGGGGTGCATGGCAAAAGGGCCATGAAGAGAGGGGTTTGCAGAAAACTTACGGGTGATAGTATGCACAGCGGTTGGTTGGTGTAGACACGAGTATGCACAGCGGTTGAAGGTTGTACAGAAAGGGAAAATCTTTTTGTGTTTTTTGAATTTTTTATATATATATGCTGGGTATAATATGAAGTGCTGGAGATAATAACTGGGAGAGTAAGGGAGTAGAGAGTTAAAGAGCGGCGAGGAGTTTAGTGTGCACTGAAAGTCATAGTATTATTGCTTTCAATGGTTTTTCGGTGTTTTTACAAATGAATTACAACTGCCTTTATATAGGCGAACAAATCAATCTAATTATTCGACTATACCCTAAAGTCAAAAAGCTAATCGATTAAAATCAAAAGAGAAAAAGAAAAGTTAAATCTTGTCGGCCATGATTTGCATCCGATAATTGCTGCTTACGTCATGGCTTATGTCACTGTTTTTGTCTTGTGTAATCTGTCGTCATTGCGTTCGTCATGTCTTCTAGAAATCTCTGTGTGTGCTGTCGATTGACTGTGGACTAGAACAATCTTGTTTGTCTTCGTAGTCGTCTTCTAGGTTGACGATGTGGTCTAACTGTAGAGTGTCTCCTTCTCCTGCAAATGGTAGAAGCATACTCCAATTTGTCTTTGCATAAACCTGTATATAGTGTCCTTCGCCTATTAATCTGTATGGCTACCAAGGAAAACAGTCAGGAATTTTTGGAGTTTCCAGATGTCTTTTGACAAACTGCTGAAAATCTAGTGTAGGCCGGCTGTGTGGGTAACTTATCCATGGTAGATATACAAAATCTATGTTGTTACCGGACTTCGTCATTGCTCTTTGTAGATACATGTCTGTCTTTTGTTTATTGTGTTCAATAAAGATCTTTTTTCTGGCTGGTCTGTATGTATAAGCATCTGCAAACGGAAAAGAAGCTATGATCTTAACACCAATAAACGGTGCCGTAGACCTTGCTGCAATATTTCCTGCTATTAAGATAATCTTCTCCCCAAGCTGATTTAGAAGATTTTCTGTTCTTCTGTCTAATTTTATTTCTAAGTAATCAATCATACCATGATGGTAAAACTGAATAATTTGTTCATCTGTCAGTTTTGTAGGGTGATGTATTTGAAGTAATAGAAGGCCGGTTCCTTCTCCGTCTTCATCTGTTCTTTCTACTACTATGACTCCTTGTACTTCGCTGTCGAATGTGAAGGCTAAATCTATAATCTGCTGTTGTAGATTGTACAGAATCAAAGGGAATTCTGCACAAACCTTTTGTGAGACAAGATTCTCAAATTCTGGGAATCTCTCTGTAACTGGTTTCAAAGTTTGCCACCAGGGTGTATCAAGAATCCTTATTCTAAAAGATTCATAAGTTCTATGTATAACTGTTTTTTCTTCTTTTTTCTCGAGCCTTTGTAATAACTGTGTATTTTTTGCTTCGAGTATAGTAATCTTTTGTTTTAACATGCTATTTTCAATCTTTATCTGTATATTCTGTGTATCTTTTTCTTTTTCTTCTAACTGTGATTTCAGTGTTGAAATCATTTCTTGCTGAGCTTGAATATATTGCTCAGGGTTTTGTTTTGCAATGTCAGAAAAACTTTTAACCTCTTCAGGCTCTATGTAAAAGTTTTGTATACCAAATTTTTCTCTTGCATCTTTCAATGCTTCAGAGAAGTTTGTAAAACCTTTCCAGGTTGTTCCCCAGGGACATTTGTTATATGAGGGATAACACTGGTCCATTTATTGAAAACACCAATTTTTGTACCTCTGTATATGACATAATGTGTAAAATTTGGTTTTGTTTTAAACTGTCTTTCAGGGGTTTTTAAACTTTGTTCCTGAAAGTAAATGCTTAAAGCATTTAAAACCTGTACTTTGAAAGTTGATGCTTGTGGCATGGTTTGAATATGCCATAAGTTATCTAACAAGCATTGCTGCTTGTCTGTAAGTTTCATTCCTATGATAGGACGAAACTTTTTACTGGAATCTGTGCAAATCTGTAAAGCATATGTTCCAAATTCTAATACCGGTTTGGGTATAGAATTGGTATGCAAAGGGCGTTTTTCTCTTGACTGTGTAAACTGTTTTTGCTGTCTATAGAATTGTGTAATTTCATCTGGTCTTATCACTAACTGTGGTAGTGAGACCTGAGATGAATTGTGTATTTTTTCTATTGACTGCTTGTATATCTGTTGAATCTGTTCTTCTTCTTCTGTCAAAGACTTATCCTGTTTAGGATATATAATCTTTGCTTTTCCTTTATCTTTTTTCCTGTCCATCTGCAACAAACCATTTGTTTATATTTCGAGATAACATATCTGCTATCCCATTATTCTTTCCTTTTATATGTTCAAAATTTATAGAGTAACCATTTTCTTGTATAATATTTTGTAAATTGACCTTTCTTGTTCTATTCATCTTTTTACTTTGGTCATTTTTTATAAATTTAACGATTGCTTCGCAATCGGTTCTAACTGTAAATTCTTTATTAAGAAATACTTTAAACTTTTCTAATGCATAAATTAATGCCAGTATTTCAAAATCTATTGTATTCCAATTTGTTTTGTTTTGAAAATTACCGCTTGTATAAGCGCAAATTTTCTCTTCTTTCTTTGGACTGTATTTATTTGGTTTACATAGAAGGACTGCTCCCCATCCTTCTTTGCATCCATCTGTTTCAACAATTATATAATCTGTAACTAAAGGTAATTCTAAGGGTTTTATATTTTTTACCGCTTTTTTAATTTCTTTAACCAATTTAATATCTTCTTGGTTAAAATACCTTTGACCATTTTTTGTAGTCTTACTGTATATTGGTCCGACTAGTTTTGATAAATTTGGGATAAATTTTCTGGCATAATTTACCAGTCCCAAAAATACTTGTATTTGTTTTAAATTTTCAAATTTTTTTGGAAAATTTAGAATTTTTGTAGAAATATATGGTTGTAATTCTATTTTTCCATTTCCAATTTCTAATCCTAAAAAGGATATTTTTCTTTTGAATAATTCCATTTTTCGTTTAGAAACGACTATACCATTTTTCTTTATTTCTGTAAACACCTGCTGGAGATGTCTTTCGTGTTCCTGTACTGTATTGCTTGCAACTAAAATGTCATCAATATAAACTAAACAAAATTCAAATTTTAAAAATATACTGTCCATAAATCTTTGAAAAATTAAAGGAGCATTTTTTAGTCCAAAACTTAGGACGTTCCATTCTTATTGTCCTTCAGAACATGTAAAAGCTGTCCATGGTTTAAAGATTTCTTCTAGTTTTAACTGGTTATATCCTGATTTTAGATCGAATTTTGAAAATACTCTTTTATTCTGTATAAGATTTAGTAAACTGTCTTTGTTAAGGATATTATATCCATCATCTATTGTATTATCATTTAATCTTTTGTAATTATAAACTATTCTAGCCTTTCCTCTTTTAATTTCACTATGATTTCTTACTAAAAAGGCTGCAGATCTGTGAGGACTTTCTGATTTTCTAATTAATCCTTGACTCATCATTTCAGGGATTTGTTTTTTAAATTCCTTTTTGTCTAATGGGCTGTATTCTATGTTAGCTGTTCTGATTATTATGTCAGGGTTTTTTAATTGTATTTTACAAGTATAATCTACTTTTGCTTTTGTTATGTCTTCTCCAATATATCCTATTTTTTCTAAATGTAAAATTATAGGATGATTTATACTCTTTGTGATATCCTGTCCTTTTTCCATATCGTGACTTAAGAAATCTGTAAGAAGTCTTAATGACTCGTTTTCTATTAAGTTGTTTTTGTTATGTGTTTTTAAGAAGTCTAAATTTCCTTTATCACTTCTTTTATGAACAATTTCTGTTGTATTTATGTATCTAAGAGTTGGTATTGTATATAACTGTTTGCTTAATGTTATAAAATTTTTTGTAATTGTTACTGCCCCATTTAATCCTAATATAAAATTTAATCCTATAACAAAGTCTTTTGATTTTATATTTGGTGGGTTAATATTTATCTGTGGCATATCGTATTTTATACTGTAATTATTTGCAAAGTCTAGGAATTGTATTCCTACTGGTTCTAAGTAATGTGTAATGTCTATTAATCTATCTTCAACTGTTCTTGTACTTAATTTGTACGAGAGTTTTCTGTGATATTCTATTGGTACTAAACTGTATGATATTAAGCATTTCGTTGCTCCTGTATCTACTAATGCTTGTAGATCTATGTATTTGTTATCATCTAACCATAGTCGGCTTTGAATATTTATCATATTTGTCGAGCCCTGGGTTTGTATATAGGTTTGTTCTTTTAGCTGTGTTGTAGCCATTTTACTTATTTCTTCTGTTTTAATTATTCTTTCTATTTCCTCTATCTTATTTTCTAGATTTTTAATTTTTAAACTATGTAAAACTACTGAAAGTTCTATCTTTTCTAGTTTAACATTTTTGCTATCCTTGTTGACTGTTTTAGATGTCGAAGCTATATCCTGGTTGTAAATTTCTTTAAGGCATTTAAAGCAAATTTCTTTAAAGCACTTATTACACTATGATCTTTTTTCTATACTTGGGTAATATCCACAATTATAACATCTAATGTGATTATTTCCCTTATTTTGTATCCAGTTATGTTCGCAAGCTTCTTCTGTATTCATATATGTATATGCTACTTTTACTGTTGGATTTTCATCTTCGCTGTATATACTATATACTGACTCATTATCAGAATCATCGTCTGTTTTTATAATTTCTATTTCATAATCTTGTAATTGTTCTATTAGATTGGCTCTTTCTACATTCTTGTTTCTATTTGTGCGTTTGTTAGCTAAATGTGTTGTTTCTCCGCAGATAAAGCATCTACATTTTCTTGACTGTGGTTTTTTAACATACCTATTTGTATTATTTTTTCTGTAGTTTTTGTTGTATGTCATACTTTTTCTTATCTTTTTTCTTTTATTGTATACTCCATAAGCCTGTGGTGTATAGATTGCTGTTTTACAGAATGCATACGCATTTCTTTTTAATTGTTCTTGTAATGCTACTTCTTTGCATTTTTCTTCTAAAATACTAAATGTAAGTTATTCTAGGTCCTATTCCTAGATTCTGTTGTGTACCATAGTTTGTTTTCCATGATTCGTGTATAGATTTTCCTAAATCTTCTGGTAATTTTACAAAGTATTTATCACAGAGATTATCATCCATAGCTTTTCCTGTTTGAGATAATAATCTAGTGAAATCTAACGTGAATTCATTTATGTATTTCATGTCTGCTATACTTAGCTGTTCTAGATTTCTTATGGCTGTATCTTGTATTAGACTGTTGTTTTTTGCTGGATCAACTCCTAATATTAGAGTTCTAATTTGTGCTGTGAAGTTATAAGGATTATCTCCTAATGCCTTGAGATTGTTTATTTCTTCTGGATTCTGTGTTTTCTTACTTTGTCATATTCCTAAGGCTATCGGTCCTAATGTTGTTTCTAGATATGCAAACATATCCATACTGTCTTTTTTATTTGTTTCCCATAATCTTACTACATTCTGTTCCCATGTTAATACTTCATCTATCCATAGTTGTGGTTTTTGTTGTTCGAGTAACAACATATTTGTACTATATATCTGTCCTATGGGTAATCTTTTTCCTTTCCCTATTAGACTAGATTCTTGTTGATAATCAACTGTAGGTTGTGCCCATGGTTCTCTACCATGAGTCTCTTGATGTGTACCACTGTGTTCTCCTACCCATTCTATTTTTGGTCTTTTTAGCGGGTTGTGCATTTGTGCATCCATAAAGGTTTGTTCTTGTTTGTAGAAATCTGCTATCATCGTTTTTCCATTTGTAATATCTTCTACTAATGGTAGATTATAATATTCCGGTAATTTTTTATAGCTTTCTTCGTAAGTCATTCCTAAGTCTAACATGCATTCTACGATCATGTCATCTACTTCCTGTTGTATATTTAATTATGTGAATTTCCTGTCTATAATTTGTTCTATTGTTTTATTTGTTTCTTCTAGTTTAAAACAATCTATAGACTCTTTTTCAAAGTCTAAAAGTGTGTAATCCATTATTTCTTCTTGTTCAAACTTTAAGAAATTTATATCTAGTATTTCATCATCTGTATCATGTTCATTATGTGTATCATATATTGGAAGTGTTTCTTCCTCATCTTCTATATTCATAAAATGATATTCTTCGTTATCATTTTCTTCTGTTTGTTTTTCTTTAAAGTCTGTGAATCTTAATTTTTGTTTTCCATCAATTTCTTCATATATATAACTTTTCTTTGGTATTAAGACTGTATTATTTTCATTATCCTATAAATCTTCTAGATCCCATTCGAATCCTGTTAGCTGTTCTGGGTCTATTTTTATTGGTTCTATCATTTGTATGGATTTTGATGCTATTGTTTTTACGATTCCTTCTATGTTTACTTTATATTTCATTCCTGAGCTGTTACTAGCTTTTCCTAGTATTCCTATGCTTACTACTAGATTGTTTCCTTCATAATTGTCGTACCCTTTTGTTTTTAAAGCTATTTTAATATTCTGTAAATCTTTTGTATCTTTTAGAATATCTGGTGTACAATAAAATATTGCTATATTTTGACTCAAATCTACTTCCATTCCTGAGATTATAGCTTTTTTCATTTCTGTTTTCCAACTTTTGTCAAGTATTAAGGCTAAGAGTTTTGTCCCTAGGTTTTTTCTTCCTAGAGCTTTTACTCCTATTACTATTAATCCTGTGTGTATGAAGTTTTTGTTTTGTTTTTTGATCTTTTCTATAGTTTCTGGTGAAAAAAGATCTAATTTTACTGTATTGTCTACTACTCTTAAGCTTTTTTCTCTACTACTTCTTATTAGAGTGGTGTTTATGTTTAATCTTCCAGTTTGATATAAAATCCTTGGGTTTAATATATCTAACTGGTGTTGATTATATAATTCTAAATTTCTGTCTAAATCTATTTCTTCTTCGAGCTGTGTTATCTGTCTATTACTATTAGATCCTGATCCTCTTCTAATTATTCTGTTTAAAAATCTATCTGATGTAATAGTATCCTGTATATTTCCTGTAGAATTTCTAGCTTCTTGTATAGTTCTACTTCTTCCTAGAAAACTATTATTGTTCATTTTCTTGGTTGCTAATGTGTATAAGGTATAGGTTTTTTGTTTGTTTTTAGTTTTTGTAAGGCTTCTGTAATTTTTTCTACTTCTAGAGCTGTATTATTTTCTGTATTACTTTTGTTTGTTTCACTTATTATTTTATTAGATTGATTTTTTATATAATCTAAATTTTGTGATATTTTCTTAACTTCTGTTATTAAGTTTTCTAATATTTGTTTATTATTTGTTACTTCTCTTTGTAAATTAATACTTAAGTTAATAAGTAAATCTACTAGTGTATTTAACTGTGAATTATTTGTGTGTAAACTGTGTTCACAAGAGTCTTTTATGTTACAAACTAGAGTGAAATTGTCTGTTTTAAGTGTTTTTTGATGAGCTTTTTCAGAAAATTCTAGGTTTAGAAATTCTAAGCGTTTGATGATTTGTGAGCTACCGATGATTATTAAGAATACCTACTCTTTAACTCTTTTTCTCCTTATTCCCAGTTTATCTTATATGTATTTTCATATATCCCAGCGTAAAGAAATAACGTAAAATGAAATAATATAATCACATATTAAGAGGTAAAAATTAAAAGAAACCCTTTCTTTTATAAAGTTATCAAAGCAACCTTCTTTCCCATAATCCTCACCTAAGAGAGTTCTCCAATGACACGGGCATAACACTCCATAAAATGGAGCTTGTCTTAGTTTTTTAGATTTTAAGAAAGACTTTGCTCTGATACCAATACTATGACTTTCAGTGCACACTAAACTCCTCGCCGCTCTTTAACTCTCCACTCCCTTACTCTCCCAGTTATTATCTCCAGCACTTCATATTATACCCAGCATATATATATAAAAAATTCAAAAAACACAAAAAGATTTTCCCTTTCTGTACAACCTTCAACCGCTATGCATACTCGTGTCTACACCAACCATCCGCTGTGCAAACTATCACCGGTAAGTTTTCTGCAAACCCCTCTCTTCATGGCCCTTTTGCCATGCACCCCCTCTGATATACTGATATCAGAGCAAAGTCTTTCTTAAAATCTAAAAGACTAAGACAAGCTCTATTTTATGGCGTGTTATGCCTGTGTCATTGGAGAACTCTCTTAGGTGAGGATTATGGGAAAGAAGGTTGCTTTGATAACTTTATAAACGAAAGGGTTTCTTTAATTTCTTTAAGTTCTTAATATGTGATTTTGTCTTTATATTACTTTGTTTTTTTTAATTAAGCTGGGATATAAGAAAATATATATGAGATAAACTGGGGAGAAAGAGAAAAAGAGTTAAAGAGTAGGTATTCTTAATAATCATCGGTAGCTCACAAATCATCAAACGCTTAGAATTTCTAAACCTAGAATTTTCTGAAAAAGCTCATCAAAAAACACTTAAAACAGACAATTTCACTCTAGTTTGTAACATAAAAGACTCTTGTGAACACAGTTTACACACAAATAATTCACAGTTAAATACACTAGTAGATTTACTTATTAACTTAAGTATTAATTTACAAAGAGAAGTAAAAAATAATAAACAAATATTAGAAAACTTAATAACAGAAGTTAAGAAAATATCACAAAATTTAGATTATATAAAAAATCAATCTAATAAAATAATAAGTGAAACAAACAAAAGTAATACAGAAAACAATACAGCTCTAGAAGTAGAAAAAATTACAGAAGCCTTACAAAAACTAAAAACAAACAAAAAACCTATACCTTATACACATTGGCAACCAAGAAAATGAACAATAATAGTTTTCTAGAAAGAAGTAGAACTATACAAGAAGCTAGAAATTCTACAGGAAATATACAGGATACTATTACATCAGATAGATTTTTAAACAGAATAATTAGAAGAGGATCAGGGTCTAATAGTAATAGACAGATAACACAGCTCGAAGAAGAAATAGATTTAGACAGAAATTTAGAATTATATAATCAACACCAGTTAGATATATTAAACCCAAGGATTTTATATCAAACAGGAAGATTAAACATAAACACCACTCTAATAAGAAGTAGTAGAGAAAAAAGCTTAAGAGTAGTAGACAATACAGTAACATTAGATCTTTTTTCACCAGAAACTATAGAAAAGATCAAAAAACAAAACAAAAACTTCATACACACAGGATTAATAGTAATAGGAGTAAAAGCTCTAGGAAGAAAAAACCTAAGGACAAAACTCTTAGCCTTAATACTTGACAAAAGTTGGAAAACAGAAATGAAAAAAGCTATAATCTCAGGAATGGAAGTAGATCTGAGTCAAAATATAGCAATATTTTATTGTACACCAGATATTCTAAAAGATACAAAAGATTTACAGAATATTAAAATAGCTTTAAAAACAAAAGGGTACGACAATTACGAAGGAAACAATCTAGAAGTAAGCATAGGAATACTAGGAAAAGCTAGTAACAGCTCAGGAATGAAATATAAAGTAAACATAGAAGGAATCGTAAAAACAATAGCATCAAAATCCATACAAATGATAGAACCAATAAAAATAGACCCAGAACAGCTAACAGGATTAGAATGGGATCTAGAAGATTTAAAGGATAATGAAAATAATACAGTCTTAATATCAAAGAAAAGTTATATATATGAAGAAATTGATGGAAAACAAAAATTAAGATTCACAGACTTTAAAGAAAAACAAACAGAAGAAAATGATAACAAAGAATATCATTTTATGAATATAGAAGATGAGGAAGAAACACTTCCAATATATGATACAGATAATGAACATGATACAGATGATGAAGTACTAGATATAAATTTCTTAAAGTTTGAACAAGAAGAAATAATGGATTACACACTTTTAGACTTTGAAAAAGAGTCTATAGATTGTTTTAAACTAGAAGAAACAAATAAAACAATAGAACAAATTATAGACAGGAAATTCACAGAATTAAATATACAACAGGAAGTAGATGACATGATCGTAGAATGCACGTTAGACTTAGGAATGACTTACGAAGAAAGCTATAAAAAATTACCGGAATATTATAATCTACCATTAGTAGAAGATATTACAAATGGAAAAACGATGATAGCAGATTTCTACAAACAAGAACAAACCTTTATGGATGCACAAATGCACAACCCGCTAAAAAGACCAAAAATAGAATGGGTAGGAGAACACAGTGGTACACATCAAGAGACTCATGGTAGAGAACCATGGGCATAACCTACAGTTGATTATCAACAAGAATCTAGTCTAATAGGGAAAGGAAAAAGATTACCCATAGGACAGATATATAGTACAAATATGTTGTTACTCGAACAACAAAAACCACAACTATGGATAGATGAAGTATTAACATGGGAACAGAATGTAGTAAGATTATGGGAAACAAATAAAAAAGACAGTATGGATATGTTTGCATATCTAGAAACAACATTAGGACCGATAGCCTTAGGAATATGGCAAAGTAAGAAAACACAGAATCCAGAAGAAATAAACAATCTCAAGGCATTAGAAGATAATCCTTATAACTTCACAGCACAAATTAGAACTCTAATATTAGGAGTTGATCCAGCAAAAAACAACAGTCTAATACAAGATATAGCCATAAGAAATCTAGAACAGCTAAGTATAGCAGACATGAAATACATAAATGAATTCACGTTAGATTTCACTAGATTATTATCTCAAACAGGAAAAGCTATGGATGATAATCTCTGTGATAAATACTTTGTAAAATTACCAGGAGATTTAGGAAAATCTATACACGAATCATGGAAAACAAACTATGGTACACAACAGAATCTAGGAATAGGACCTAGAATAACTTATACATTTAGTATTTTAGAAGAAAAATGCAAAGAAGTAGCATTACAAGAACAATTAAAAAGAAATGCGTATGCATTCTGTAAAACAGCAATCTATACACCACAGGCTTATGGAGTATACAATAAAAGAAAAAAGATAAGAAAAAGTATGACATACAACAAAAACTACAGAAAAAATAATACAAATAGGTATGTTAAAAAACCACAGTCAAGAAAATGTAGATGTTTTATCTGCGGAGAAACAACACATTTAGCTAACAAATGCACAAATAGAAACAAGAATGTAGAAAGAGCCAATCTAATAGAACAATTACAAGATTATGAAATAGAAATTATAAAAACAGACGATGATTCTGATAATGAGTCAGTATATAGTATATACAGCGAAGATGAAAATCCAACAGTAAAAGTAGCATATACATATATGAATACAGAAGAAGCTTGCGAACATAACTGGATACAAAATAAGGGAAATAATCACATTAGATGTTATAATTGTGGATATTACCCAAGTATAGAAAAAAGATCACAGTGTAATAAGTGATTTAAAGAAATTTGCTTTAAATGCCTTAAAGAAATTTACAACCAGGATATAGCTTCGACATCTAAAACTGTCAACAAGGATAGCAAAAATGATAAACTAGAAAAGATAGAACTTTCAGTAGAATTACATAGTTTAAAAATTAAAAATCTAGAAAATAAGATAGAGGAAATAGAAAGAATAATTAAAACAGAAGAAATAAGTAAAATGGCTACAACACAACTAAAAGAACAAACCTATATACAAACCCAGGGCTCGACAAATATGATAAATATTCAAAGCCGACTATGGTTAGATGATAACAAATACATAGATCTACAAGCATTAGTAGATACAGGAGCAACGAAAAGCTTAATATCATACAGTTTAGTACCAGTAGAATATCACAGAAAACTCTCGTACAAATTAAGTACAAGAACAATTGAAGATAGATTAATAGACATTACACATTGCTTAGAACCAGTAGGAATACAATTCCTAGACTTTGCAAATAATTACAGTATAAAATACGATATGCCACAGATAAACATAAACCCACCAAATATAAAATCAAAAGACTTTGTTATAGGATTAAATTTTATATTAGGATTAAATGTGGCAGTAACAATTACAAAAAATTTTATAACATTAAGCAAACAGTTATATACAATACCAACTCTTAGATACATAAATACAACAGAAATTGTTCATAAAAGAAGTGATAAAGGACATTTAGACTTCCTCAAAACACATAACAAAAAAAATTTAATAGAAAATGAATCATTAAGACTTCTTACAGATTTCTTAAGCCATGATATGGAAAAAGGACTGGATATCACAAAGAGTATAAATCATCCTATAATTTTACATTTAGAAAAAATAGGATACATTGGAGAAGACATAACAAAAGCAAAAGTAGATTATACTTGTAAAATACAATTAAAAAACCCTGACATAATAATCAGAACAGCTAACATAGAATACAGCCCATTAGACAAAGAAGAATTTAAAAAACAAATCCCTGAAATGATGAGTCAAGGATTAATTAGAAAATCAGAAAGTCCTCACAGATCTGCAGCCTTTTTAGTAAGAAATCATAGTGAAATTAAAAAAGGAAAGGCTAGAATAGTTTATAATTACAAAAGATTAAACGATAATACAATAGATGATGGATATAATATCCCTAACAAAGACAGTTTACTAAATCTTATACAGAATAAAAAAGTATTTTCAAAATTCGATCTAAAATCAGGATATAACCAGTTAAAACTAGAAGAAATTTTTAAACCATGGACAGCTTTTACATGTTCTGAAGGACAATACGAATGGAACGTCCTAAGTTTTGGACTAAAAAATGCTCCTTCAATTTTTCAAAGATTTATGGACAGTATATTTTTAAAATTTGAATTTTGTTTAGTTTATATTGATGACATTTTAGTTGCAAGCAATACAGTACAGGAACACGAAAGACATCTCCAGCAAGTGCTTACAGAAATAAAGAAAAATGGTATAGTCGTTTCTAAACGAAAAATGGAATTATTCAAAAGAAAAATATCCTTTTTAGGATTAGAAATTGGAAATGGAAAAATAGAATTACAACCACATATTTCTACAAAAATTCTAAATTTTCCAGAAAAATTTGAAAATTTAAAACAAATACAAGCATTTTTAGGACTGGTAAATTATGCCAGAAAATTTATCCCAAATTTATCAAAACTAGTCGGACCAATATACAGTAAGACTACAAAAAATGGTTAAAGGTATTTTAACCAAGAAGATATTAAATTGGTTAAAGAAATTAAAAAAGCGGTAAAAAATATAAAACCCTTAGAATTACCTTTAGTTACAGATTATATAATTGTTGAAATAGATGGATGCAAAGAAGGATGGGGAGCAGTCCTTCTATGTAAACCAAATAAATACAGTCCAAAGAAAGAAGAGAAAATTTGCGCTTATACAAGTGGTAATTTTCAAAACAAAACAAATTGAAATACAATAGATTTTGAAATACAGGCATTAATTTATGTATTAGAAAAGTTTAAAGTATTTCTTAATAAAGAATTTACAGTTAGAACCGATTGCGAAGCAATCGTTAAATTTATAAAAAATGACCAAAGTAAAAAGATGAATAGAACAAGATGGGTCAATTTACAAAATATTATACAAGGAAATGGTTATTCTATAAATTTTGAACATATAAAAGGAAAGAATAATGGGATAGCAGATATGTTATCTAGAAATATAAACAAATGGTTTGTTGCAGATGGACAGGAAAAAAGATAAAGGAAAAGCAAAGATTATATATCCTAAACAGGATAAGTCTTTGACAGAAGAAGAAGAACAGATTCAACAGATATACAAGCAGTCAATAGAAAAAATACACAGTTCATCTCAGGTCTCACTACCATAGTTAGTGATAAGACCAGATGAAATTACACAATTCTATAGACAGCAAAAACAGTTTACACAGTCAAGGGAAAAACGCCCTTTGCATACCAATTCTATACCCAAACCGGTATTAGAATTTGGAACATATGCTTTACAGATTTGCACAGATTCCAGTAAAAAGTTTCGTCCTATCATAGGAATGAAACTTACAGACAAGCAGCAATGCTTGTTAGATAACTTATGGCATATTCAAACCATGCCACAAGCATCAACTTTCAAAGTACAGGTTTTAAATGCTTTAAGCATTTACTTTGAGGAACAAAGTTTAAAAACCCCTGAAAGACAGTTTAAAACAAAACCAAATTTTACACATTATGTAATATACAGAGGTACAAAAATTGGTGTTTTCAATAAATGGACCAGCGTTATCCCTCATATAACAAATGTCCCTGGGGGAGCAACCTGGAAAGGTTTTACAAACTTCTCTGAAGCATTGAAAGATGCAAGAGAAAAATTTGGTATACAAAAATTTTATATAGAACTCAAAGAGGTTAAAAGTTTTTCTGACATTGCAAAACAAAACCCTGAGCAATATATTCAAGCTCAGCAAGAAATGATTTCAACACTGAAATCACAGTTAGAAGAAAAAGCAAAAGATACACAGAATATACAGATAAAGATTGAAAATAGCATGTTAAAACAAAAGATTGCTATACTCGAAGCAAAAAATAGACAGTTATTACAAAGGCTCGAGAAAAAAGAAGAAAAAACAGTTATACATAGAACTTATGAATCTTTTAGAACAAGGATTCTTGATACACCCTGGTGGCAAACTTTGAAACCAGTTACAGAGAGATTCCCAGAATTTGAGAATCTTGTCTCACAAAAAGTTTGTGCAGAATTCCCTTTGATTCTGTACAATCTACAACAGCAGATTATAGATTTAGCCTTCACATTCGACAGCGAAGTACAAGGATTCACAGTAGTAGAAAGAACAGATGAAGACGGAGAAGGAACCGGCCTTCTATTACTTCAAATACATCACCCTACAAAACTGACAGATGAACAGATTATTCAGTTTTACCATCATGGTATGATTGATTACTTAGAAATAAAATTAGACAGAAGAACAGAAAATCTTCTAAATCAGCTTGGGGAGAAGATTATCTTAATAGCAGGAAATATTGCAGCAAGGTCTACGACACCGTTTATTGGTGTTAAGATCATAGCTTCTTTTCCGTTTGCAGATGCTTATACATACAGACCAGCCAGAAAAAGGATATTTATTGAACACAATAAACAAAAGACAGACATGTATCTACAAAGAGCAATGACGAAGTCCGGTAACAGCATAGATTTTGTACATCTACCATGGATAAGTTACCCACACAGCCAGCCTACACTAGATTTTCAGCAGTTTGTCAAAAGACATCAGGAAACTCTAAAAATTCCTGATTGTTTTCCTTGACAGCAATACAGATTAATAGGCGAAGGACACTATATACAGGTTTATGCAAAGACAAATTGGAGTATGCTTCTACCATTTGCAGGAGAAGGAGACACTCTACAGTTAGACCATATCGTCAACCTAGAAGACGACTACGAAGACAAACAAGATTGTTCTAGTCCACAGTCAATCGACAGCACACACAGAGATTTCTAGAAGACATGACGAACGCAATGACGACAGATTACACAAGACAAAAACAGTGACGTAAGCCATGACGTAAGCAGCAATGATTGTCTTCCGATAATTGTTGCTTACGTCATGGCTTACGTCACTGTTTTTGTCTTGTGTAATCTGTCGTCATTACGTTCGTCATGTCTTCTAGAAATCTCTGTGTGTGCTGTCGATTGACTGTGGACTAGAACAATCTTGTTTGTCTTCGTAATCGTCTTCTAGGTTGACGATATGGTCTAACTGTAGAGTGTCTCCTTCTCCTGCAAATGGTAGAAGCATACTCCAATTTGTCTTTGCATAAACCTGTATATAGTGTCCTTCGCCTATTAATCTGTATTGCTGCCAAGGAAAACAATCAGGAATTTCTGGAGTTTCCTGATGTCTTTTGACAAACTGCTGAAAATCTAGTGTAGGCCGGCTGTGTGGGTAACTTATCCATGGTAGATGTACAAAATCTATGTTGTTACCGGACTTCGTCATTGCTCTTTGTAGACACATGTCTGTCTTTTGTTTATTGTGTTCAATAAAGATCCTTTTTCTGGCTGGTCTGTATGTATAAGCATCTGCTAACAGAAAAGAAGCTATGATCTTAACACCAATAAACGGTGTCGTAGACCTTGCTGCAATATTTCCTGCTATTAAGATAATCTTCTCCCCAAGCTGATTTAGAAGATTTTCTGTTCTTCTATCTAATTTTATTTCTAAGTAATCAATCATACCATGATGGTAAAACTGAATAATCTGTTCATCTGTCAGTTTTGTAGGGTGATGTATTTGAAGTAATAGAAGGTCGGTTCCTTCTCCGTCTTCATCTGTTCTTTCTACTACTGTGAATCCTTGTACTTCGCTGTCGAATGTGAAGGCTAAATCTATAATCTGCTGTTGTAGATTGTACAGAATCAAAGGGAATTCTGCACAAACTTTTTGTGAGACAAGATTCTCAAATTCTAGGAATCTCTCTGTAACTGGTTTCAAAGTTTGCCACCAGGGTGTATCAAGAATCCTTGTTCTAAAAGATTCATAAGTTCTGTGTATAACTGTTTTTCTTCTTTTTTCTCGAGCCTTTATAATAACTGTCTATTTTTTGCTTCGAGTATAGCAATCTTTTGTTTTAACATGCTATTTTCAATCTTTATCTGTATATTCTGTGTATCTTTTGCTTTTTCTTCTAACTATGATTTCAGTGTTGAAATCATTTCTTGCTGAGCTTGAATATATTGCTCAGGGTTTTGTTTTGCAATGTCAGAAAAACTTTTAACCTCTTCGGGTTCTAAGTAAAAGTTTTGTATACCAAATTTTTCTCTTGCATCTTTCAATGCTTCAGAGAAGTTTGTAAAACCTTTCCAGGTTGCTCCCCCAGGGACATTTGTTATATGAGGGATAACGCTGGTCCATTTATTGAAAACACCAATTTTTGTACCTCTGTATATGACATAATGTGTAAAATTTGGTTTTGTTTTAAACTGTCTTTCAAGGGTTTTTAAACTTTGTTCCTGAAAGTAAATGCTTAAAGCATTTAAAACCTGTACTTTGAAAGTTGATGCTTGTGGCATGGTTTGAATATGCCATAAGTTATCTAACAAGCATTGCTGCTTGTCTGTAAGTTTTATTCCTATGATAAGACGAAACTTTTTACTGGAATCTGTGCAAATCTGTAAAGCATATGTTCCAAATTCTAATACCGGTTTGGGTATAGAATTGGTATGCAAAGGGCGTTTTTCCCTTGACTGTGTAAACTGTTTTTGCTGTCTATAGAATTGTGTAATTTCATCTGGTCTTATCACTAACTATGGTAGTGAGACATGAGATGAACTGTGTATTTTTTCTATTGACTGCTTGTATATCTGTTGAATCTGTTCTTCTTCTTCTGTCAAAGACTTATCCTGTTTAGGATATATAATCTTTGCTTTTCCTTTATCTTTTTTCCTGTCCATCTGCAACAAACCATTTGTTTATATTTCGAGATAACATATCTGCTATCCCATTATTCTTTCCTTTTATATGTTCAAAATTTATAGAATAACCATTTCCTTGTATAATATTTTGTAAATTGACCCATCTTGTTCTATTCATCTTTTTACTTTGGTCATTTTTTATAAATTTAACGATTGCTTCGCAATCGGTTCTAACTGTAAATTCTTTATTAAGAAATACTTTAAACTTTTCTAATGCATAAATTAATGCCCGTATTTCAAAATCTATTGTATTCCAATTTGTTTTGTTTTGAAAATTACCGCTTGTATAAGCGCAAATTTTCTCTTCTTTCTTTGGACTGTATTTATTTGGTTTACATAGAAGGACTGCTCCCCATTCTTCTTTGCATCCATCTATTTCAACAATTATATAATCTGTAACTAAAGGTAATTCTAAGGGTTTTATATTTTTTACCGCTTTTTTAATTTCTTTAACCAATTTAATATCTTCTTGGTTAAAATACCTTTGACCATTTTTTGTAGTCTTACTGTATATTGGTCCGACTAGTTTTGATAAATTTGGGATAAATTTTCTGGCATAATTTACCAGTCCTAAAAATGCTTGTATTTGTTTTAAATTTTCAAATTTTTCTGGAAAATTTAGAATTTTTGTAGAAATATGTGGTTGTAATTCTATTTTTCCATTTCCAATTTCTAATCCTAAAAAGGATATTTTTCTTTTGAATAATTCCATTTTTCGTTTAGAAACGACTATACCATTTTTCTTTATTTCTGTAAACACCTGCTGGAGATGTCTTTCATGTTCCTGTACTGTATTGCTTGCAACTAAAATATCATCAATATAAACTAAACAAAATTCAAATTTTAAAAATATACTGTCCATAAATCTTTGAAAAATTGAAGGAGCATTTTTTAGTCCAAAACTTAGGACGTTCCATTCGTATTGTCCTTCAGAACATGTAAAAGCTGTCCATGGTTTAAAGATTTCTTCTAGTTTTAACCGGTTATATCTTGATTTTAGATCGAATTTTGAAAATACTCTTTTATTCTGTATAAGATTTAGTAAACTGTCTTTGTTAGGGATATTATATCCATCATCTATTGTATTATCGTTTAATCTTTTGTAATTATAAACTATTCTAGCCTTTCCTCTTTTAATTTCACTATGATTTCTTACTAAAAAGGCTGCAGATCTGTGAGGACTTTCTGATTTTCTAATTAATCCTTGACTCATCATTTCAGGGATTTGTTTTTTAAATTCCTCTTTGTCTAATGGGCTGTATTCTATGTTAGCTGTTCTGATTATTATGTCAGGGTTTTTTAATTGTATTTTACAAGTATAATCTACTTTTGCTTTTGTTATGTCTTCTCCAATGTATCCTATTTTTTCTAAATGTAAAATTATAGGATGATTTATACTCTTTGTGATATCCTGTCCTTTTTCCATATCATGGCTTAAGAAACTATAAGAAGTCTTAATGACTCGTTTTCTATTAAGTTGTTTTTGTTATGTGTTTTTAAGAAGTCTAAATTTCCTTTATTACCTCTTTTTTTAACAATTTCTGTTGTATTTATGTATCTAAGAGTTGGTATTGTATATAATTGTTTGCTTAATGTTATAAAATTTTTTGTAATTGTTACTGCCCCATTTAGTCCTAATATAAAATTTAATCCTATAACAAAGTCTTTTGATTTTATATTTGGTGGGTTTATGTTTATCTGTGGCATATCGTATTTTATACTGTAATTATTTGCAAAGTCTAGGAATTGTATTCCTACTGGTTCTAAGCAATGTGTAATGTCTATTAATCTATCTTCAACTGTTCTTATACTTAATTTGTACGAGAGTTTTCTGTGATATTCTACTGGTACTAAACTGTATGATATTAAGCATTTCGTTGCTCCTGTATCTACTAATGCTTGTAGATCTATGTATTTGTTATCATCTAACCATAGTCGGCTTTGAATATTTATCATATTTGTCGAGCCCTGGGTTTGTATATAGGTTTGTTCTTTTAGCTGTGTTGTAGCCATTTTACTTATTTCTTCTGTTTTAATTATTCTTTCTATTTCCTCTATCTTATTTTCTAGATTTTTAATTTTTAAACTATGTAATTCTACTGAAAGTTCTATCTTTTCTAGTTTATCATTTTTGCTATCCTTGTTGACTGTTTTAGATGTCGAAGCTATATCCTGGTTGTAAATTTCTTTAAGGCATTTAAAGCAAATTTCTTTAAAGCACTTATTACACTGTGATCTTTTTTCTATACTTGGGTAATATCCACAATTATAACATCTAATGTTTTTATTTCCCTTATTTTGTATCCAGTTATGTTCGCAAGCTTCTTCTGTATTCATATATGTATATGCTACTTTTACTGTTGGATTTTCATCTTCGCTGTATATACTATATACTGACTCATTATCAGAATCATCGTCTGTTTTTATAATTTCTATTTCATAATCTTGTAATTGTTCTATTAGATTGGCTCTTTCTACATTCTTGTTTCTATTTGTGCATTTGTTAGCTAAATGTGTTGTTTCTCCGCAGATAAAGCATCTACATTTTCTTGACTGTGGTTTTTTAACATACCTATTTGTATTATTTTTTCTGTAGTTTTTGTTGTATGTCATACTTTTTCTTATCTTTTTTCTTTTATTGTATACTCCATAAGCCTGTGGTGTATAGATTGCTGTTTTACAGAATGCATACGCATTTCTTTTTAATTGTTCTTGTAATGCTACTTCTTTGCACTTTTCTTCTAAAATACTAAATGTAAGTTATTCTAGGTCCTATTCCTAGATTCTGTTGTGTACCATAGTTTGTTTTCCATGATTCGTGTGTAGATTTTCCTAAATCTCCTGGTAATTTTACAAAGTATTTATCACAGAGATTATATCCATAGCTTTTCCTGTTTGAGATAATAATCTAGTGAAATCTAACGTGAATTCATTTATGTATTTCATGTCTGCTATACTTAGCTGTTCTAGATTTCTTATGGCTGTATCTTGTATTAGACTGTTGTTTTTTGCTGGATCAACTCCTAATATTAGAGTTCTAATTTGTGCTGTGAAGTTATAAGGATTATCTCCTAATGCCTTGAGATTGTTTATTTCTTCTGGATTCTGTGTTTTCTTACTTTGCCATATTCCTAAGGCTATCGGTCCTAATGTTGTTTCTAGATATGTAAACATATCCATACTGTCTTTTTTATTTGTTTCCCATAATCTTACTACATTCTGTTCCCATGTTAATACTTCATCTATCCATAGTTGTGGTTTTTGTTGTTCGAGTAACAACATATTTGTACTATATATCTGTCCTATGGGTAATCTTTTTCCTTTTCCTATTAGACTAGATTCTTGTTGATAATCAACTGTAGGTTGTGCCCATGGTTCTCTACCATGAGTCTCTTGATGTGTACCACTGTGTTCTCCTACCCATTCTATTTTTGGTCTTTTTAGCGGGTTGTGCATTTGTGCATCCATAAAGGTTTGTTCTTGTTTGTAGAAATCTGCTATCATTGTTTTTCCATTTGTAATATCTTCTACTAATGGTAGATTATAATATTCCTGTAATTTTTTATAGCTTTCTTCATAAGTCATTCCTAAGTCTAACATGCATTCTACGATCATGTCATCTACTTCCTGTTGTATATTTAATTCTGTGAATTTCCTGTCTATAATTTGTTCTATTGTTTTATTTGTTTCTTCTAGTTTAAAACAATCTATAGACTCTTCTTCAAAGTCTAAAAGTGTGTAATCCATTATTTCTTCTTGTTCAAACTTTAAGAAATTTATATCTAGTATTTCATCATCTGTATCATGTTCATTATCTGTATCATATATTGGAAGTGTTTCTTCCTCATCTTCTATATTCATGAAATGATATTCTTCATTATCATTTTCTTCTGTTTGTTTTTCTTTAAAATCTGTAAATCTTAATTTTTGTTTTCCATCAATTTCTTCATATATATAACTTTTCTTTGGTATTAAGACTGTATTATTTTCATTATCCTGTAAATCTTCTAGATCCCATTCTAATCCTGTTAGCTGTTCTGGGTCTATTTTTATTGGTTCTATCATTTGTATGGATTTTGATGCTATTGTTTTTACGATTCCTTCTATGTTTACTTTATATTTCATTCCTAAGCTGTTACTAGCTTTTCCTAGTATTCCTATGCTTACTACTAGATTGTTTCCTTCGTAATTATCATACCCTTTTGTTTTTAAAGCTCTTTTAATATTCTGTAAATCTTTTGTATCTTTTAGAATATCTGGTGTACAATAAAATATTGCTATATTTTGACTCAGATCTACTTCCATTCCTGAGATTATAGCTTTTTCATTTCTGTTTTCCAACTTTTGTCAAGTATTAAGGCTAAGAGTTTTGTCCCTAGGTTTTTTCTTCCTAGAGCTTTTACTCCTATTACTATTAATCCTGTGTGTACGAAGTTTTTGTTTTGTTTTTTGATCTTTTTTATAGTTTCTGGTGAAAAAAGATCTAATGTTACTGTATTGTCTACTACTCTTAAGCTTTCTTCTCTACTACTTCTTATTAGAGTGGTGTTTATGTTTAATCTTCCTGTTTGATATAAAATCCTTGGGTTTAATATATCTAACTGGTGTTGAAAGATATCAGGGACCAGCAAAGTCTTTCTTAGCTGTGTTGTAGCCATTTTACTTATTTCTTCTGTTTTAATTATTCTTTCTATTTCCTCTATCTTATTTTCTAGATTTTTAATTTTTAAACTATGTAATTCTACTGAAAGTTCTATCTTTTCTAGTTTATCATTTTTGCTATCCTTGTTGACTGTTTTAGTTGTCGAAGCTATATCCTGGTTGTAAATTTCTTTAAGGCATTTAAAGCAAATTTCTTTAAATCACTTATTACACTGTGATCTTTTTTCTATACTTGGGTAATATCCACAATTATAACATCTAATGTGATTATTTCCCTTATTTTGTATCCAGTTATGTTCGCAAGCTTCTTCTGTATTCATATATGTATATGCTACTTTTACTGTTGTATATCTATTAAAATTATAGGATGATTTATACTCTTTGTGATATCCTGTCCTTTTTCCATATCATGGCTTAAGAAATCTGTAAGAAGTCTTAATGATTCATTTTCTATTAAATTTTTTCTGTTATGTGTTTTGAGGAAGTCTAAATGTCCTTATATATATATATATATATATATATATATATATATATATATATATATAGGGGAGGGATTAAATGAAAACCACCTTTATAATTGAAAACCACGAAAACCATTTTCAACCAATCAATTTTTTTCCTTTAAACTTTTTTATTTTTTATTTAAAAGGCTAATAAGGTAATTTAACACTTTTTTGATTTTGGTAATTATGTATTCTTTAGAATTCATTTATTATCTTCATAATTGAATTTTTGAATTCCATATTTCTCTCATCTTCCAAAAACTCTACCACCGTGATTTTAATTAGAGCACTACCATCACCACCATCACCACCATCGGCATATCATCTCCGCCATCTCATACCACCATCGCCATCACATGCCACCATTATTTTCCATCTTTGTATGCCACCATAAAAGCCCCTATGTCATCGTCTACTACTCCCGACCACCTTCGAACAACGTTGGCACCACCCACTTTCTTCCGTCAATGGATCTTCTACTTTGAACACGACCTTCAAACACCACAATCACCTTTAAACACTACAAGCAACACAAGTAATAGTTTCATTAAACTTGTAAATCATTCAAAACCAACAATCAAGAGAAAGATGATGAAGATGTGTCATAAAAGTGGGGTGGCGGCTAGGGTTACATATGGATGGAATTGGTAACATCAAGATTAAGAAGATGATGATGATGAACTTTGTTACGTATACGTAACCCTAATGAAGATGGTGATGAACTAGATGGAAAATGAATATCCCGATAAGATACATATATGTACCCACTCGTGACGTACGTATATGTAAGTTTGATAGCTATGAAGATGAAGATCAATAGGATGAAAAAATGGTATCTTGTTCATTAAGAACAAACTGAACAAACGAATACTTAGTATTGTTGTTACATATGTAACAATGCTATTACATATGTAAAATTATGTAATTATTGTATTGTATTTCTTGCTATGATTTTTAATTTTATCATAACCATGTATATGTAACATTGTTATTACATATACGTAACTCTATTGTTACATATATGTACCTCTGTGTTGTTTTTGTATATGTAACTCTATTGTTTTAATGTTTATATAACTTTACTATATGCATGTTTAAGTTTTTTGTTTACATATATGTACTTCTGTTTGTTGCATATACATAAGTTGGACTTGTATTCACACACATATATATACATATTTTCAGGTTTTTCAATGATTTTGGTTGTTACTATGTATGTAAGTGTTGGTACGTATATGTAACTCTATTGTTACGTATGTGTACTATAGAAATCATTTTTAGCATTGACAAAATTTTGGTTTAAAATATGTGTGTAAAACTTACATATACGTATATGTACTATAGAAATCATTTTTAGCATTGAAAAATTTTGGTTTGAAATATATATATACATATTTTCAGGTTTTTCAATGATTTATATGATTTTATGTTTTATTTTATTAAAAAAGTTAGTAAACAAAGTAGGAGAGAGAATGAGATATTTTAGGAAACTAATTAATAATTATAGGAGTTTAAAAAACTACAAAAAAATATCTATCCATTATACCCCTAGCCTCTTTAATTATAACCACTAACTTAAATATATTTACCAAATTGCTATTATTTAATCTCAACCATTGATGAAACAAATCAATGGTGAAAAAATAGTTTTTATGGTTTTTAATTATAATGTAGTTTTCATTAGAACCCTCCCCTATATATATATATATATATATATATATATATATATATATATATATATGTAAGACCCAAATTTTATAAGAACATATAATCATCTTGCAACAATTAATTAAATAATATATCACCACATACAAATGCATAAAGTAATAACTAAAACTTTAATTAAATAAAATACATGGTAAATTACATCCTTGATCATCTAGCTTTATTCAACTAAAACCCATGACAAGTTGAATATGACATTAATACTAAAAGAAATTTTATTAAACTCTTTAAATAAAAAGCCAATGCATTCATATACATTCTTACACCAACTAACTTAAACAATAATGCTAGTCAACCATGCACACACACACACACACACATATATATATATATATGCATATTACACGGCACACACACATATACATGCATGCATACACGACACACATGCACACACACTCACCCACTAATTAAAAACTAAATCAACCATGCCTTCTATAGTATGTAAAATTATTTATAAAACATGGCTAAAAATAATTGAGTCTTGCACTATATTTATTAAAAAACACCATTAATTTTATAAAATTTGCTAGTAGGAGACAAGAAATAAACCACCTTTCCATTTAGCCAATGCACGTGCAAAACTTCCAAATCTTGACTAGCTTGTAGAATCCTCCAACATCAAATCAAATCCATAAAAATCCAAGAATCCAAAATCCCAAGCCTCTCCCCCCTCCCCCTTAATTCGGCCGATCACCACCATCACCTCCACCCACTTCACCATTTTCATATCACAACTCTCACAAAACACTCTCCACTCCCTCTTGGTTATCCTTCTACTCTCTTGCACTCATTAAGCACCGGAATCCAGCCACCTTGAAGCCAAGAAGCAGCCAAACACAAGCACCATCAACCACAACAAGTTAAGGTAATCACCACTTGAAAACACATCCACACATATTCAAGTTCACATTTCTATTTCTTTGATCTTATGACCTGCACTAACCAACCATTTTAAACAGCCTTCTCTCACTTTCTCAAGCTTATTCAACAGACCACACATCCATCTCAGCCTCTCTCTCGACAAGGTATCTAGTTACTACCTAAAAACACGCGAAATATCGCGTATCATCACGAAAGTGACATAACAATCCCCATGACACCCCAACATCTTATGAACCCTCAAAAAACTCTTATTTTCAGAAAGAAAAGATACAAAATCATTTTCAAAACTTCCTTTGGTTACAAACACGGTTTTAGCTAAAATAGCCTACCCGAAAACTCGGTTTTCACGAAATATTAAAATATATTGCAAGAGCCCAAAAACTATGATCTAAATATTTCTGAAAGTTTAAAGAGATCATATCATGTCATAAATAAAGTTTCATAACTTAAACATATGGATTTCATGTTTTATGAATAAAACAAAATGTTAAAAATATGTATTTTTAAGAAAAATAAAGAAATAAGTTGGGGAAATTAAGTTACTGAAATTATAGTGTTATTTAGATTTACTTATGATTTTAAAATATTTGGTAAAGGAAAAATCATAATAAAACACTTAGAAATTCAAAACCGAGACTTAACCGGGACTTAACGAGACTAACCGAGCTAGGTAACGGAAATGGTGAAACTACAAAATTTTGGTTGTAAATAAAATTTCATAATTTTTATAATTTATTTCATTGGTCAACAAAAATACAAAGTATATTCACCTTAAAATAAAGAAAATCATTAAAAACGGGTGTAAGGGTAATACTAATGAATACTCCAGAACTTAAAGATGATTATAAGCATTCTAAAGATTTAGATGGCAAAAAGTTGACCAAAGTCAGCCAAAACCGAAAACCCGTTAAAAACCAAAACCCGAGCGTTAAAATATCAAAAATCAGCAAAACACCTCAAAATAATGAAGATACAGTAACTAATGGCCTAATAATGATAAACATAAGTTAAAAACCAAATATTACCATTTATGGAATTTTATAGGAATTTATATAAATTTTTAAAGTTAATATAAGCTTGTTAACGACCCGCTAGAAAGAAAAATAATAATAATAATATATAAAAATATTTAAACTAAGATAATCAACATTTTACAGTAAACCATGACCCTCAAACTCAAAATGAATCGAAAAATATAATTAAACCAATGAACTTAACACTACAACGCGTAACGCACCCGAAACACGACCCGATACGCGTTTCAAAACCCGATACCTAAAGCACCAACCTCATGAACAAGACCATAATATTTCAGAGACTAAGTAACACCCTAGATAAGATATAACCAAAGACAAACATCATTTGGACAACCTAACCACCTAGTTTGAGATAACCCTAAATTCCTATTTCCCGAAACACCTAACCAGAATACAAGTCATTGAACCCGAAAAGAAAAACCCAAAAGACACAAAAATGAATTTATTAAAGTAACCCAAATCTATTGAAACAACAAAAGTCAACAAAATTAAATTAAGTGTCAAATTCCAAACTTTAGGGTTAAAAATGCCAATTCAGCAAAGATGAGGGACCAAACTCGCCAACTAATGAAACCTTGCTGTTTTGGGAACCTATCACACTTATAGAACTAATGATAATCTGAATTTATAAGATACTAGATTTAACCTAAACATCACATAAAGTCAGAAATACAAAACCCTAGACCTAAAACAAATTTACACATACAAATTGGAAATTATCAAGCTATTTATGACAAATGAAAAACATGAGGGTTTTTGACTTAATTAATTACTTAATAAGGTAGTAATTCACTTGAAACAAACATAGGAACCCTCCCGGTCGGTAGCATCCAAACATTAGAAGCAACCCTTCAATCAATCTTCTGGTGAATCTCATGAACCCTTTTTACTTAAACTTTTGGGTGGAATACATACTCTTGAAAATTATTTTATGGTGCAATATTACCTGCTCTTGTCCCCGAACGTGAGCACAATCATTAACTGCATGAGTAGCCGCATGATTTATGGATAGTACTATTTGAGGAATCCCCGCACACAATGGCCCTTTATGCAGGGAATCCCCCCATTGAGATTCAATAATCGTTGTGTCACAAATTAGTGCTATTTAACCGTGCTTAGCAAGGCACAATTAAACCCAACAATCTAGTAGTAATAGGTTAGGGGAGCACTCGGGCGAGTCAGGCTTGATTGTGATACATTCTATTGTGCACCTTGAATATTGTGTCATTATTGTAAGAATCAGGTTTATGTTTATCATGAAAAGTGATGTGTCGTAAACTCATGAGCTCACCAACATAATGTTGACGTATTTTGGGTTTGTATTGCAGGTGAAGTTAATTAACAGATGTCGAAAGGATAGGTGCCGCCTTAGATGCACCCATCGGAGAATTAGCCACCGCCCTATCCCCTTTTATTTATCGAAGAACAATTAAATCTTATGTTTTATATTTGGATATTAGACAACTTAATTATGAATAGTTTAAACGATGTAATGATTTATTTTGACTGCCTTTAATTTCTGCTGCATTGTGATGATATCAGTCAGTCACGACCAGACCCGGTCAACGGGGTGTGACACTATCCACCTCATCATTTATAAAAAATTAATTTAAGATATTTGGATATTTGGACAATTAAAGATTTTGATGTTTATTATATCAGTCGGTCACTGCCAGACCCGGCCAACGGGGTGTGATATTTTTTATTATATTTTTATCAGCATCTCGCATGTAATCTTTTTATGGTGGTTAGTACCCCGTTGTATAGCGCGGGTTCCACCCACTAGTATGTAATAATTGATTTCGTTAGTTACAAATATATACGGATTTATGGTTCAAACTTTTTAATTATTCAACCTGTGTAATACACGGGTTTCTAAACTGCTTTATACATATACATACGAATATTTATAAAATCGTATACATATATGAGTAAACACAAATCAAACCAAATTATTAAAGATATTCAATATTAACAAAATGTTATTTAAGTTTTCTACGCAAATCAAACCAAAAATTTCTATTTGTTTTACAGAATTTCAATCTAAAGTACATAGACCCCTAACTAAGATAATCCATCTAGAAGCTCATTCGATCTTTGTCTCCATATTTTGTCTAGTCTTCATACTCATAACTATAAACATACATGGGAATACAACAAAAAAGTTTTATAATATGGTTAACATTTAGTGCAGTATTAGTTTGGTTTTGGTTAGATCCAAAATCTTTTAGTTCTATAAAATAATTTATATTAATTAAGTTGTTAAACAATAATACAAAACTATATAATCATACTAGGTTAGTATACCGTGTATTACACGGGTTGATTAAATAAAATACTAAATAATTAGTAATAAAAATGTATGAATTATAAAACCATGTTTTAGTATAGAATATAATTATAATTGCATATGAATAGATACTTTAAGTAAATAAATAATAATATATTTTACTTAAACTTTTATTTTATAAAAAAATATGGGTTTTAAATATTTTATTTTGAAAAAATTAATTTATTTTAAAAAATGTTTGTTGTATTATGTATTTTATAAAACCTTTGTTTTTAAAAAGTGTGTTTTTAATATCAAAATAGGTTTTAATTTATTAAATTATATAATTTATTTTGAAAATAGTATGAGTAATATTATTAGTATTCAATATTATTAATAATAATAAGAAATTAGAAACTTATTATGATAAAACTTAAAATTGTGTCTAGATGTGTACAAACCGGTTTTTTTAACCAAACTGAACCGGACTGGTTTTTTCTCAAGTGTGCAAACCGGTTTTTTTAAACTGGTTTGGTTTCCAACCAGTTTTTTACTAAGAATTCTTAAACCATCCGGTTCGGTTTGAACCGGTTGAAAACTAGTTTAAAAAACCGATTAAAAAAACGATTTAAAATATATTCTTTCAAAAAAGTTTACTGTTTTAGGAAATTTTATATTATATAAAAATTTTGTTTTTTTATCATTTCTATTTTAATAAAGTTATTTTTAAAAACATAGCTTGATTTTAAAAAAATATTGAAGAGAGAGAGAAATGTATCAATTAATAAAACTGATATTTATTAATAGAGATAAATTAGTTTGATTGTTTAAATTATTATAATACACTTTTAAAGGAAAAATAAAGTATTCATATTTAGAATAATGATAAGTGTTAAAAAGAATTATTTAATAGAATAATAAATGGCAAAATACATATTTTTATTAGATACTATAGATTAGATTCAAACTTTTAAAATAAATTGAGCAAGGATGAGCTACAATAATAGCAAAATTTAAGTAGAGTTAAAACTCATGTGACGTGTTTCCTTTGAAATCGACTTTATAAGTTATACCCATTTGATTTGTGAGAAAATATATGATCAAAATCAACCCACATATAACAAAAATCAGTTTAATTTGACACCGCCAACTAAATGTGTGGGATTATAATCATAGCTCCAGCTACTGCACAAATATTAGTTAAGGAGTGTAATTAGAAGAAGGCACGTGTTTATGTGAAATTCACTTGCGAAAGCTACAAAAGAAAAATTCACTTTACATTTTTAGAACACGAATTAAAGCTTATCATAAAGCACAATTGGTGCCACTTGTCCATCTCTATAATTGTCAGTATCATTGAGTAGACTCAAACATGAGTTTAAGACCCAAAGTTCTATCAAACAGAACAAATTACTCTAGCAATAAGCAATGCTTGAAATAGCAAGCATTTTATGAATTAATATTTAGATTAAAATGTTATTTTTGTCCCCGACGTTTTGTTGAATTTATCATTTCAATCCCAAATTTATTATTTTTTTTGCCATTTCAGTCACTTTAGTTTACCAATGTTGCCTTTTTCATCCACTACACTAACATCATTAAAACTTCGTTAAATTAAACCCCGTTAAATATGAGGGTATTTTAGTGTTTTTGAACACCTTAATTATCCAATTAAAACAAATTAATCAATTAATATTCAATTAAAACTCAAAAACACATGAAACGACTAATGAGACCAGACGCTTTGATTTAAAAGCTTCGATTAACTCTAACCCATGTTGTTCGATTGAGGTCTGCCATGGGATTTCAATTAATTTTCACGTTTTGTTCGAACGTGTACCATTATTTGATTGAGGTCTGTTGTGGGATTGAGGTTTGTTGTTGATATGCTTTATTTGATTAAGTTCTTTAAACGTGACAACAACAGACCTCAATCAAATAAAACGTGACAACAGTAAACCTCAATCGAACAACAGTACACGTTCAAACAAAAGGTGAAGATTAATTGAAATCTAACATCAGATCTTAATCGAAAAACATGTGTTAGAATTAATTGAAGCGACCCGAAAAACATGTGTTAGAATTAATCGAAGCGACCTCTCACGGGTCGCTTCATGTGTTTTTTAGTTTTAATTGAATATTAATTGATTAATTTGTTTTAATTGAATAATTAGGGTGTTGAAAAAAACTAAAATACCCTCATATTTAACGGAGTTTTAACATAGTTTTAACGGTGTTAGTGGAGTGGATCAAAATGATAACATTTAGCAAACTATAGTGACTGAAATGGCAAAAAAAAAAAAAAAAAAAAAAAAGTTTTTTGATTGAAATGACAAATTTAATAAAACGTCAGGTACCAAAATGGCATTTTACTCTAGTATTTATGAATATTTGTATCACTTTTGGGTTTAGTTTTGAATATTGAAATTTTTGAACAAGATTGAAATTTGAGTAAGTGTCGTGCTTAGTGATATTAGCTTATAAACGAATCCATCTTATAGGCGAGATTAGCTTAGAGGCGGTATCAGGCAAAAGCAAATCTAGTTGACTTTTTAAAGTTAAGCAACAATCTCCTTATCTCGCTTGAAATGATATTACCTTTAATCTCGCTTGTTCATGTGAAGCGAGATTAGTCAAAGATTTCAATGCCCAAATTATTGTTGCTTGTATCACACATCAACAGTGAGAGCAGGTTTGAGTGATTTTATTGATTTCTTCTGAGATTCACCATTGACTAAATTTGATTGTATTCTTTCATCATTTGATGTCATTAATGATCTTGGTTTTTTTCTTGTCAAGGTATCTGTTCTATGAACTCATATTTGATTCATTTGAGCTTATATTGTTGAAATTAATGGTTAATAATCATATATACTTATTGATAATATGATGAGAAAAATAACCACTTTTGAATAAATGGTTTTGTCGCGAGGCAAGATCCAATATATATATGAAATGGGTAATGAGGTGTCATTTGATAATCATGAGAATTTCATGGGAATTTACATGATAGGGATTTCGTGTGACAGATAACTCCATTGGGTCACTATGTTGGGCATGTGGCACGTTCATCAAGAGTTGTGATGAAAATATCGACTTTAGTCCGGAAGATTCTAGCTCGAGGTCACAAACGTGAGTAGGATAGATCTGATGGATTATCTCAGGTGGGATGACCCAATGGGTTTCATGGACGTCACTAAGGAAATGTCTTGACGTGTGGGTAAATGTGTCACAGGCGTGTAAAACGCTTGTGGAACAATCCCCTTTTGTTTATTGCTTTTGGGGTTGTATCCGAGTTGGTTAAACATTTTGATGAAACGTTATGATTTATGTGTAGTTGCAAGTAAAATTGTCTCCTATGGATTAGCACGCCACATCTATGTGCGTCCGATGTGGGTTGTTGTTAGTCACAAAAAAATCATTAAGGTATGTGGAAGGCATGCGCGTGGAGCGGCACCAAGCACAATAGCTGGTCGTCACATAGAGTGACGCTTGTTCTTACATTGGGGCTTATATGCGTTTAATTGGATCCATCTAGGTGAGGGTAACGTTCTTAGGTTTGGTGTGATGATCGACTTTGGACTAAGTTACCAATCAGCTGATTGTAATCCTTCAGGACTAGTCAGAGTGTAGGATCCCTAGAGGTTGCCTGCTACTCGAAAGTTGTGACACGTCACGAGTCGATCCCCTAAGGTGCCTTTAACCTACTCACGGTCATGTATGTAAAACCAGGATTAGACATATATTGATAGGCATGTCTTACAACCTGCATTTTCCTTCGTTCTTAACATGTTCTATTTTTTGCATTTTTAGTTGTAATTTAATTATATTTTCATGCTTCATAATTTTTACTTTCTGGATTGTAGGTAGCAACTAGCACTTGTGTATTAGATCGTTGGTCAGTGGAAGTTTGCTATCTATTCTTTTATGTACTAAATTTGAAGATGAATGAAGGAGGGAGTTTATGTTGAATATGAATTTTGTTAGTTTTTTTCGGTGGTGAATCTATATCCGAAACGAGCCGTAGATCTATCGTATTATTGCTCTTTACATTTAAACCGGTGTTGTTTGGGCTTACTTTATATGACGGACACTACCTTAATTTGAGGGCGAATGTGAGACTTGATTTGACAAACGATCTGCTTGCACACACATAGTTATAGCCTAACTATTTTAGAATCTCTGGTTATTACTCACCAACAACGTTGTTGTTGATATGTTTTAGCTCGTGATGCAGAAGTAAGAGGTGCTGATATGCACTACCTAGATCATGGAGACTTAACGCTTATGATTGAATAAACAGTTTCATTGAAGATAGTGACTGAATTAAATCTGCCTGGGCAACGCTTATGTACTTTGTATTTTGTATTTTGAACACGTTGGAATCGCGATTTATATATGCACTATTTAAGTTTTAATTCAGTCTTTTTTTTGGTGGCCTTGACTGAAAGTATTCCGTTGTATATTGTTGTATGATTGATACCATAGATCGTGGCAGGAGATTGGGGTGTAACATATACAAATCTACAAGTTTGTTCTTATAACTGCTTTTGTAGATTTATGTGACTTACATAATCAAACATTGCTTTCCATTTTTCTCCTCCAGCTTTGCCAACGTGTTAATTATTTGTTTACAGTCAAATTACCAGAAACATATCAGAAAACATTTCAATAAAAGCACAACATTGTGACTATAGTCTCTAAAGGGTCTAGTCTCATACTAGCAATTGAGTTCTAATATGTTAGGAGCGTTCGTCTAAAACAATATCTTTATCTTTACTACTATATAATACAAAACATTTGGGTAAAATAGTAATTTCAGCCAAATCTGTAAGACGCGCCCCTTGAGTTTCTTTCTGCCGTTCTCCCTCCTCTCCCACATTGATTTCGGCGACACCAATTGAAGCCTTCAATCATCAACTGAATGACCATTTAAGACCACCATTCGAACCCCCTGCCCGATTCCAATCCCCACCACCCACACATATAGCGGCCGACCTCAATTTTAATTCCCCTTCGATGTCGCTGCACTCCAACTTCATATACTCAGGTACCTCAAGGTATACATCAGATTTTTTTTTATTCATTATTTGTTTGATTGTAGTGCGTTGTATGCAGTTTGTGAATTGACGTGAGTGGATTTCCTTTTCTTTTGCATGATCTACTTTTTCTGTCATTTATTCATTCTTGTTGATCATTTATTGATGGTTGTAGTGGTTATGATGGGCACGTAGGAAATTGTAACTTGAGAACTCTCCCATCACAAATGATGATATGTATACTTTATAGACGCGGCAAAATGGTGTCCGGGCGGGTTGTGTAATTGGTTAAAATGTATTCAAAAAGGAGGTCGAATCAGATTAACCCAAAATACATTATGTTCAAAATTCTTATTGGTAAACGTTATCAATATATACTGGATTAAGTATGATTTACAAAAGAATTGTACAGTTTTAGTAACAATCAAATTTTTTAAGCAAATGTTTTAAAAAGGTTTACGAATTAAGGGCATTGTGAGAGTGACCATCATTGCTTCCATTTTGAATACAATTTTTTTTTTTAAATATTGTACTTTTGTCGATCCATTAGATATAGGAACATAACCTCAACAAACCCATTTATAAGTAAATAAGATGATGTTGCCACCTCTTATTATAAAATTTGTTCATTCTTGTTTTTCAAATTTGGAGTAGCACAAAATGTTGCTAAGAACACTGTAAACGCAAATGGTGGTGTAATGAAGATGGATAGAAGGTCCATCTTTCAAGAAAGAATAAAGTCATGCCCCCTAAGTTCATTAATTTACTATGGTGGACAAGAGATATGTATGTCCGTTTTTCAAATTATCTCATTTCTAAATCATACACTAAAGTGAGTCCAATATACATTTGTTTACCTTTAACCACCCAACTAAAACTTAACAGGTGAAATGTGACCAAACTGACCCTTCTACTTTTTTAGTTTTTAATAAAAAAGGATATAAAAGATGATCCTAACCTTTTGTAGATTGCTACTACAGGAAACTTGTGGCAAGTTTAGTTCTAACCATCCCTAACTATATCATCAATCGTCCACTATAGAGGTGACAAAATAGGCGGATCAGATTTGGTAATGTGTCACAATTTTTTTAGTATGGATCGGCTTGACTCGAAACATGCATTAGCACCCTCTACAATGACCTTCAGGTAACTCCAACATACATTTGCTTGAATTAATTAATTGTTGAGGCTATTTGTAATGTATATAAGCACCATAAGAATCTTGATTGAATAACAAAAGGTAGTTGTACTGATACTTGTTTCCTTTATAACAGGTGGATCCTGAAGATATTGTTATGGTATGTCAAAATGTATATTCGTATAAAAGGATCAATTATTATCTCTCTATGCACCTATAAGGTTTTTATAAATTTATCTAATACTTTCTTCTCTATGGAAGGGAATGATCTTTGAGAATATTTCAGTTATGTTGTGTTATAAAAATCCATATAGTATCGTATTGACGTGACTGGCACATTTTACTATTGCTACTTCAGTTGGTTGTTTCATGACACATGAAGGCTGCTACCATGTGTGAATTCTCAAAATAGGACTTTGTTGGTGGTTTTTAGTCTTTAGGTTGAATGAAGTTTGATTCCCATCCTTTCTGATATATTGGAACTAATATGATACCTATGTCCATTAATTTTGTTAATCATGTTCCCTTACAGGATAGATTCGTTGGAGAAGTTCCGTGAATGGATACTAAATATTTGTGTTGAGCTCAAAGATGATTGTATGTATTTAAACTTATATTTATCATTGTGTCATATCCTATTCCAGTTCACATACTGTTCTATTCCAGTGTACATTTGTTATAAAGCTTCTTAACTGATACTTGTGTTCAATGATATGAATAGGTGAAAATATCACATTGTTTTTCTCCTTTGCTGCAATTACAGATGAGGCTTACAAAGAATGGAATGGAACCAAGCTCTATGACGTTCGAATATTTTAAAGACTTTTTCTTAGAAGCCAAGCTGTAAAGGTGCACTCAAAACCTTCACAAATTTTAGAATATGTGCTGCTGCAAATGAAATAATTAAGAGGATAAAAGACCTACTAAACTTGGATGCATCTCTTTACATTAATAAGACATTGATGAATACATTTGGTAAGTTCTTTTTCCTTCAAAATTCGATCAGAATAAGATTTTGTGATGCCTCTACCTATGATTGTGGTTTGGGAATTGGGATCAATTAGTTTTAGAATTGACTATCATTGTAGCTTCCCATTGTCAATCAGGGACACACGGATTTGGTTGATTTCATACATCCACAAGTTTCAACCTATCGGGATTCTAATTTCTAAGGTGCGGTATTTTCTATACCCGGCAAAGCTAACCCGTATACTAAATTTTGGGTTCAAATGGGTCTTTCATAATGACCTCATGGGTCATCGTGGACATGGGGAAATTTAAGAATGGATCAAGATGGGTTGAACTAAAACAAGTGAGATTAACAACGGGTCAAGATGGACTGCATTAAAACTAGAAATGGATCGCAACGGGTTGTGAGGTGGTTTGTCGAGCAACCTAACACTTTGATCGGTTACTGTCTTAATCTGCTTTTAACACCATAACATGTCAAAACTCACTACTCACGACTGCAAGCTTCCAATCACCGCCCATACTCTCGACCACCGCCGCTGCCGCCGCTTACTGCGTACCGCTGTTAAATTGAGAGAGAGAGAGAGAGAGATAAAGAAAATATGGTGTGGATGCTACACTCATCTTCACCTACCGTTGTGGTCGTTGCCTTGGGTTACCGGCTACCACTTTCGCCAACGGCCATAGATTATAGAAACCGAACCCTTTCTATCCCAACACCTTGCCCGACCCGCCCCGCCCATTTTGCAAGTTGTGATCAAATGTATTGTTTTGTTGGAAAGGAGAATTTTGTATTTTTTCGATCCGACCCGGCCCGTCTTGACCCGAACCCATTCTAACCCGAACCCGTCCTGACCCGTTTCTAACACAAACCCGTTCTGACCCGAACCCGCCCTGACCCGAACCCATCTTGACCCGCCACCCGACCGACCCGACCCGCCCATTTTGCCAGGTGTAGTATTTTCTATTAGGACTACTTAATTTGCTTTGTTGTTTTCTCAATGTAGGGTAGTATTTGTTGTGATTTGTGATCAGTGCATTTTCATTTTATTGTTTGTATTTTTTGTGACATAGCAAGATCTGCCTTTAGATATAATTTTATCTCATCCGTATGAAAGAAGAGGTTAACGCTTTTAATTGTGCAAATGCTATGTGGAGTAGATTTCCTTGTGGTTCAAATGCTATTAAAAGAACTTGACTTGAATAAGCATGTATTGATTGGATTTTATAAGGGTCATTTTCCACCCATACATACATGCCCTGTGATTTAATTTATTTTTATAGTTATTGCTTCATATTAGAAATCATGATTGCTATATTTTAGGTTAATCTTTAATTTCATAATGTCGAAATCCCTTACGCTTATGGCTGCTTTTAGTTGCTATAGATTGAAGTTGTAATACATTATACATCTTTATCTTTACATGTATAATGTTTAGCTTACTTACAATAAAAAGAAAGACTACTCAACATAGGTATGGTCTGATATTGTGGGGATTGATATGTATTTTACATCAACATATATATATATATATATATATATATATATATATAGTGTGTGTGTGTGTGTGTGTAGACTGACATTCAAATGAGAACCAAAAATCTGTAAAGAATCACAAATAACCACTTTAACTGTTGTACTATTTATTAGAAAAATATATTAAAATGCTTGTAATTTTACTATTTTTAAGATAAGTTTTTAAAAAATGTAATATCTATAATCTTTTGAATATGTGCATATATGCACATACACTGAATATATATTGGTTTCAACAAGATTCTTTACATCACCAAAATGTTAGCCAAATGTAGTTATAAGATTCTTTACAAGTTGATCCCTAACATTGCCAAATGTAGTTATAAGATTTGAACAAAAGCTTAAGATCAATGGGTAGATATTATTTTAGAAGCATTGTTCAAAATTTAATCTTCAAAGGAATATGCGAAAAATTAAGTTGAAAAATTAAGTTGAAGTGTTTAAAGTGTCTTGGGACTGAAGTTATAAGCTATAATCATATCTAAAGCGTGGTTGGATATATAGCAAAATTATAAGAGTTGTGAATTGCTCTGTGTATAATTTAGCATAGAACATACAGTAAAACCTCTATAAATTAATAATATTGGGACCCGGATATTTTATTAATTTAGCTAGATATTAATATATCAATAAATTAATAAATTATTAATTTAAAAAGTTGGCTTATATCCGTGAGCAACTCTCAAATTAATGCATCTACCTTCAAAATTTTCATATCCGTTCACTTTACCTATTATATTATATATTAAAAAGCAACTTCACTTGCTACAGTAAAGTTTATTTTTTAATATTTTGGCCACACAAATTTACAAAATGTATATATAAGTTTGTGTTTTATATATTGATCACATATTTTTACAAAATGTATTTAAAACCCAATTCTAATTAGGATTAACAACAAAGTTTTATTTTTGCTTTTTGACACAAAAATTTATTTTTTTTTTGTTTTTGGGTTCAAACATTAGTAACGGTATTCGATATTATCGGAACCGGTATCGGTATACGCTTTTGTGGTTTCCGATAAGCCGACCCGACAATGAAGTAAGTCACGGTAGCGTAAGACAAAGGAAAACAACCAAACTTCGTTACGCGTAACACAGGTGAAGTTTGCTTTTTGACCACAAACGTTTATTTTTTTGTGTTTTTGACGTCAAACATTAGTATCGGTATTCGGTATTTAATCGAACTGGTATCGGTATACACTTTTGTGGTTTCCGATGAGCCAACCCGACAACGAAGAAAGTCACGGTCGCGTAAGACAGTGAATAACAACCAAACTCCCGCGCGCGTAACGCGGGTTAAAACACTAGTTTCAATAAAACAGAAACATGGACATTCAAAATTTTCATGGACATTCATACATTAATGAACTTGTCAAGTTCAATGTACATAGATCTAGATTGATCACTATAAAATGTCTAATGACAAAAAAAACAAGCAACTATAGATTCATTTTTTGCTAGACAATGTAGAATTTTGTAATATTTTAGTAATTATTAATTTATACTTTCGCCTTTTGCCGTTTCCACAGTTTTTGGACAACATCTTCTGCAAGTGTAAGTCGGCGCACTGCGTGAGTATATGTACGTAGGTTTTACATGTACAACATTGTATGTTAATGCCTTACAATGGTAGAGTACGAGGCATGGTTGCAAAACTCGCTAGGATTTGTCAGGTCGGGTCGATTGGGGAGTTGCGAGTACTCGGCCTAGGCGGGGAGTACTCGAGGAGTACTCGGACATGATAAATTATAAATAAATTGGTCTTTGGGAAATTATATATATGTCATATATTATAAGCTCACTAATTTTATAAAAAAAATACGTGAATATCTATTATAAATAAAAAAATACATGTTCACACACAAATATATTTCAAACGTAATATCAATTATTTAATATTATAAACGTAGTAATCATTTTTATTATTATTTTCCAAGGTATCTCCATGAAAAACAATAAAAATTCAAAAAAAATCGGTAAAAAAAAAAAAATCGGTGAAAAAATGGTGAAAATCCGAGTTGGCCGAGTAGGGCCGAGTAGGGCAGTTGAGCTGAGTTGGACAGAGTAGGGCCGAGTTTGACCGATTCCGAGTAATATTGACCGAGTTGGTGAAAAGCGCCTCGGCCTTGCCGAGTTCCGAGTACTCGCCGAGTACTCGGCCGCTTAGGCCGAGTTTTACAACACTGGTACGAGGAAATTACAACCAAATTGACCCTTTCATGAGTAAACATGCTGAAGTCTTCACCTTTACTTGACATGATAATGTTTTTCCTTTTCATCAAACAACGTTTCGGTTGTATCATATATATGAATGATTTAATATATGGTTAAGATATATGGATGGTCTATGATAAATCATTCTTCTAGCTCATAGTGAAAACTCTATGGTATATGTGGTAGTGGGTCAATTTATTGTGTTGGAATAATATAGTTGTTTTTCTACAAGGTAAAAGACTTTAGCAATATACATAATTGTTTTTTTTTAATTCAGTTTTTTCAATAGTTTTATTTTGTTTATTAAGTTTAACGTCATAACAAACCGAACCGATGCCTGACAAAATTGAATTCCCGCCGCATCGCGCGAGTTTCCTACTAGTATTATATATATATAGTTTGAAATTTTAATACAATAATCAAAGAAAGCAGATAAATTTTAAATACTTTTACAATTGAAATCAGTAAAATTGAAAGTGCAAAGAAGAGTGGCCGAGGCTTCGTGTATTGACACGGGTCCCTTAAAACGAATTCCGACTATCTACAAAAGAAACTCGAATGTTTTACTGGATACAACAGCCGAAGCTGTTGGTACAGACGGGGAGAACTTTAGCACCCAAAATTATACCTGATAGAGTAAGAAAAATGAAGATGAACCAAAATTTTAGTCGAATATTGTTTGAGTGTTTCATATGTTTTTGGTGTGTTGGAATACTAGGCTAAGCTTAGTATTTATACTAAACTTGAAGTTGTAACAACTATTTCAAAATCAAAACAGAAAATAAAGACGATTGTTAATATTCAATGCTCTTTATTTTGATTTTGAATTTTGAGTTGAACCTTCCCAAGATTTCAAATTGACTAATTATTACAGCTTTTTACCATTCTAAACACTTAACTTAGAGCATCGATATCTCATTTGTCTTAGCTCTATTTTGGACGCGGTTTGTTTCGATGTGGAGCTCTCACATAATGGAACACAAAACCATTAAGAAATACAAATATTAACCTTTGTTAGATACTTTTATTTCTGTCCAAAGTTAGCAAAAACTCATTTTGTAACTTAGTGAAAAAACTCATTTTTCACCTCAAAATTCCTACATAATATTCTCTCTTACCTATACAAGGGTTCAACAAACCTGAGCTTTACATAAGGGGCTTTAACCATAAGTCAACCATACACTCGGCTTTTGTGAAGGTTATTAGCACAACAATAAAAATTGAAACCAAACCACGAGCTCTACTTATGTAACAAAAATAGAGTCTCGTTTATCTTAGATGTATATTCCTTGTCCTCAATGCTTTATCATCATGCATTAACATATTCAAGTGCCACTCCAACTTGCTATACTTTCCTACATACATATAAAAAACATCAGTAACTGCTAAGTAAGAGTATACATCTTATACATGGAAGCAATTCATGTTTAAACAAAACACACGAGTAAGTTACTCGGCATACCATACGCCATGGCACCGTGTGTCTGACTTCTTAGCTCCAACGTGTAACAGAATGTACATAGTGTAGGCTCCCATTAAGCAACGTAGAGTACGTTACGTTAGCATATTTTATGCCCCTGCATGTTCTGATTTTCTACATACAGAAAATGTATATCACGTATAAACGAGTTCATTAGACCAGCAATACAATTCATCATCAATGGATTACCTTTATATATATATAATAAATGCTTCCATAACATAGTTAAAAATTCATTATTTGAATCTGAACTAACTTAAACAATAATTATGAACAACATTTAAGCTACAAAAATTATAACTCTTTTAAATCAATAAATTTCACACCAAAAAGGGTTACATTCATTTTACTTTATTCTGAACATACACCGAGTTAGAAAACACTATAAACTCACTATTAACATATAAATGGATCGTTTCTCATACTGTCTCATGTTCAAGTTAGAACCATAACATTTACAAACTTTTAGGTCATTCTATTATTTTCACCATCTAATGCATATACTATTTTACTAGGTTGTCAAACACTTACCTTTGCTCATAGAATTATCCATATCTCGTTTCTTAATCCAATCTGGTGTTTAATTTCCAACCTTGAATGTAATTGGTAAACTGAATTCAATACCATACATATTGTAGAGAAATTAAAATCAAAGTTGGATAATCTGATAGTCATGAATATCACTTTCAGATCGAAATTATTCGGTGGTTCACCCGAATTATTATTCGGATATAATTCAAACGAGATCAAGAACTAGTACGGATAATTGTGTGATTTTCATGAACAAAACGAAGAGAATTCGAACTAGAGAGGAATGACCAAATGTCTGCAATTCGAATTTGGAGATTGGGATCCTTAACTACCATTTGACAATTTTTATTTTTATTTTTTAAAATCACAATGGCTTAAAATAGCGTCTTTTTCAAGCCCGAATTTCACATGTGAAATTCCAAAAAAAATATGTTTTTAATACATTTTCAATAAAGCACAACCAGGGCTCTACCCTTTAGACCCCGATTCCAGGGGCTGCCCCCGGACCCCTCCAAGGGGCTTTGCCCCCTTAAAACCCCCATTGCTTAGGGGCTTCACACTTAAACATTATAAGTTATAATGTTCTAATGTTTAATCATGATAAACTCAAACAAGCATGCACTCCTCACCTCCTAACTTGTTTAAGGGATATTATAATCACATTGGAATCTATAGGTGTGCTTACAGGAGAACAATTGAAATTAAATTTCTTCAAAATCTTCTCAATATAATTAAATTGAGAAATTTTAATATAATTGTTCCCACGCTTGATCTTTATACCATAGATCACTTTAGCCTCCTCCATGTCTTTCATATCAAACTTAGATGACAAGAATTTCTTAGTTTTATCAACTTGATTTTGGTCGTTACCAAAGTTTAACATGTCATCTATATATAAGCAAATTATAACTTCATTACCAGAAGTATCAAACTTGCTATATACACACTTGTCTACTTGGTGTAGCACAAAACCATTATACAACACAACATCATCAAACTTTTGATACCATTGTTTTGGTGCTTGCTTCAGACCATATAAAGATTTTATCAACTTACAAACTTTATTTTCTTTACCAAGCATACCAAAACCTTCAGGTTGTTTTATGTATCTTTCATCCAATTAACCATTTAAAAGTACAGTTTTTATATCCATTTGGCGAGTCACAATGCAAGTGCTAATAATAATCTAATAGTAGAAATCCTAGCAAGAGAAGCATAAGTATAATAGAAATCAATACCTTATTTCTATCTAAGGCCTTGGATAACTAATCTAGCTTTAAACTAATCTATGCTATCATCTACCATCATTTTCTTTTTAAAGATCCATTTACACCCTAATGGTTTACATCTAAAAGGTAAATCAGCCAACTTCTACGTATTATTTTGCATAATAGAATCCATCTCATATTGGATTGCTTCTTTTTAAAATGTAACATCTTTATAAGCTATAGCTTCACTATAAGTCTTTGGATCTCTTTAATATTAAAACAATATTGATATTGAGATCCAACCTCATTCCTTGATACTTCAACTAAATAAAGTTAAATCACTATTAATACGAAATCACTATTGATTGTTATTATTTGAAAGCACCAATTCATAAAATCTCTTCCCTATAAACCTTCGTTTTCTTTGTGTAGTCGCCGAAAACCATCTCACTATTGAAGACCATAAGTCAATCGAGCCATAAAGTTGCCGGTCTTTCGGGTACCGTTCTCCCCTAGGAAGCTATGAAACCATCAAAAGCACAGGTAAAGTTCATGATTTCAAAAGGAGGTAAACAATTTTGGTTGCTATATAGACAAGACGAATATAGTTTGAAGTTTCTAAAATTTGAAAAATGAGAAATCGAAGTCGAAAATTGGAACTCTTGATGTTGACATAAAAACATTTATGTTTAACCGGGAAGATGATACATTGTTAAATATATATATATATATATATATATATATATATATATATATATATATATATAGGGGTTTATGAGCACTTTGCATTAATTATCTCAAATTGATGTTTAAAATCATTCATTATGTTGTATTGTAGAATTATGCATCTTTCTAGAGATAAATGATGAAAACAAATATTTTATGAAAGTTTGTCAACTGAAAGTAGGTAACGCACGGTCGTGCCTGCTTGTGCTCCTACGAAGAAGGCTCAGCACGAGCTAAGACATAGCTTGTGCTTGGAAGCTAAATGATCAACACGACCATGCTCCTACCAAGCACGACCATGTCTGCTCTTATTTCTAAAGACCTTGGCTTGGTAAGAACAGAAGAACAACCGGTGCCTCATAACATTCCTGAACAACGAGTCTACTTTAGACACAGTTATGCTAACAATAAACGTCATCTTTGCAAACATACAACCTGAGTACGAACCTAAAGGAACCAAGAAATTCAACAGTGGTCTCGAAGAGACACGCCAGTGCCTATCAAAGGCACGGTCGTGGGTGCACTAAGCACGACCATCTATCCTTTATTCTGGCTATAAATAATGCCTTATTTTTTTCATTCCAAGGGTTGATGTTTTTGGGTAAAAACTCATTGTTTCATAACATCTTCCCAAAGGTTTTGAAGTCTTGAAAGCAAATTTAAAGGCTAAACAATATCAATGAAGGATCAAGAAGCATCTACAACATGTTATATTTGGTTTTTAGTTTGATTTCTTGTTTCTTACCATGAATTTTGCTAGTTTAACAAGCGTCTACAATCCCGACCATCACATCACTCCTTTATTTCTTTCTTGACATGAAAAATCTTGATCACTCAATTTGATGATTTACTGACCCAATTTAAGCAAAAAGATGCATAACTTAGAATGGTATTTCTCTTTTGATAAATACTATATCAGTGAAAGCAAAGCAAAGAATTATATTGGCATTGGCCGTTAAGGGTTTACAACTTCACACATAAGATTCGAGTTCATATATATATATATTTTTTGACCGGCTAATTGGATATTACTCGAGTACGCAACCCAAAATCACCCTTTGATTTCTTTTCCATCGATACGTCCTGCATAGTTGAGAGAAAACTCTCTCGCCCAACCTAGAATTTTTTTGTCTATCACATGAGAAACTTGAACTCATTTTCTCTTCCTACTTTAATAAAGTGTTGTGTTACCCCACATCAACCGCTTGGGGTAAGATGATTGGTTGTTTTTTATTAATTGATGTTTGCTTTAGTTTTTTATATTTGTTTTTCTAAATTATTTATATCTATATTACTAATGTCTTTAACAAATTCCTTGTTTGGATGTTATTTCTTTGTAGTCTTGATTTTTAATATAATTCGTTTGGGTATTAGGTTTTTTTTCTTTTTATTATTATTATTATTTTTTTTTTTTTGCGGATTTTATTTTTTTTACATTTCATTGTTTCTTTACTAAATGGCTTTGAATTTTATCAATGTAAATTCAAAACTTTACACGTGGTTTTTACTTGAATCTAAATTTTTATCTAAAACTAAGTCATGTTCACATGACAATGCACGACAAGTGAGTTCTGTTTACGTGGAGCAAATCAAGTCGTAACACTTGGAGAATTGACATACTTATATTTATTAGTGTCTAGACGTCAAAATTTTCAATGTTTTAACGCCGCCGCTGTCATTATGCGCGGGTGTTAATGCTAGTTATAGTTATAATTCATCATTTGACATGTAGCCACTTAAAGATAAGCGCATGGTAGGGTTTATGTTAATTAACGAGGTATGGTACAATTAAAAGAAGAAAAAAAGAAAGAAACTTATCAAGAAAGCTATTTTTGCGCATTATATATTACTTATGAGATTAAAATAACAATATGGTCATGATACACGAAACATACATACTTTATCTACGTTCAATCATGTATCATCAATATAATCACATTAATGCTTTTGCAAATACATTTTTATGCTATGATAGTGATATGTCACCTTTCACTTGGTTATCATTAGAACCATCTCTTTATTGTTGACTAAACAATATTAATTGTGTGGGTGATCATGTTACGTATATTCATTGAAGACTCATACGTAAGAGAGATTATGATGTCTATTAGAAGGTGTGCTAAAGAGTTCAAAAATTCGATATTGAAAAGAAGCGAGTGAAGTAATAAACTAAGGTTTTTGAAATAGCATATGGTTAGTCGTCACTTGTTCTTGGATATTGAGGTCTCGACCAAATACTCATGTGAAGGTTCTTTTGAGGTTTGTCAGTGTGAGAGAAGTAGAACTTTGTTGTTTTACATGCCACATTGTATGCTTGAGAGATGTAGTTCATGTTCCAAGCGTATCAAAAACTGTAATATTTCTTAAAAAGTTGGTTGAAGATTGATACAATGTAAAATTATTTTTGGAAACGGGATGTGTATAACGTAAAGTGAATCAAGTTTACAATTTTTTTAGGTGTAGAGATTTATTATGTGTGTTGTATCGTGACTGTTACTAATAATTTACCATGTGACTTACTATTAGTAACAACCATAGTTGCATCAGTTGTATGATGTTTATGCCTAAAGTCTACATGTTGTCTCCAACAGTTCGGCATAGACATTAAAAGCATAATTGTAAGACGTTAAACTTTCATTCATTTATTTCAACGGAATTTAAATATCATTATGTAATCATTTATCTTTAAACATTATATCATGAAAACTTTAATTAAGCATGAACTTTTAGCTACAATGTCAGTCTTGATCTTTCCATCCATGCCAAACTATCATCATTATTGCCCATTACCCGTGAAAGTAAATGCATATAAAATTCAATGTTGTTAACTGAGGTTTAGTTTTAACTTTGACAAAATATTTTATCATGTCAGTTTTAACATTCATTAACAAGTAATAACTATACAATAGTTATGCTTTGTAACTTTAAGTTTCACTATTAGCTAAATTCAACTATTTTTAGTTAACAATACTTTAGTTAGTATTTTTCTTTATCATTACTATTTCTATACTTTATCTTTATCTTTGAACTTGTACAAGTACAAAACTCATGTCAAGTGAGCATACACCTAACATGGATCCTTTCAGAGTAAGTATGCACGTGATATAATTCCTATCAGATGAGTATGCACAAGACATAACTCCTATAAGGTGACAATGCACAAGGCATATCTCCTATAATGTGAGTATGAACAAGACATGACTTCTATCACGTGAGAATACACAAGGCATTTCTCTCTCTCTCTCTCTTTCTTTTTTCTCTCTCTCTCTCTCTCTCTTTCTCTCTCTCTCTCTCTCTAAGACAAATTTTTAGTCTTTCTCTATAGAAAAATTAAAGGTTCCCTTAAAAGACTCTTGAAGTTTCAAGTCTTACACCAGTTCTTCATGTTCTACTGATTTTAATATCTTAGGATCTACTACAGTTTAAGGGTTATTGGATTTTAATAATCTCAAGTTTAATTTATTAGCCGAGATTAATTCCAACTCAGGAAATGTTTGAAGACACTCAAAACTTTAAATTTATTTTCCTACAACGATCATTTACTAACTAAGAGTTAACCTCCGTTATTTTTTTTTTATGAAATGGGGCCAAGATTGAATCATTTTCAACTACGCCGTCAGCCAGACTCCACCAAGTTCGTTTTTCGGTGTCTAGTCTCCAACGTCAATTGAAATCTACCTCGAATAAGTTAAGTGGTTCAGATCAAAAGGTGAAGATTGACGGGTTTTAGGGTGCAGATTGACGGACCAAATGATTGATTTTAACTTTCGGCTTAGTGTTTTGGTCATATAAACAGTCAACGCTATCGAAAACTAACGGTGTTAACTCTCAGTAAAAAAGAGATCGTTGAAGGAAAATAAGCTCAAAGTTGGGGGTGTCTGTAAACATTTACTGAAATTGGGATTAATCCCGAACAATAAATGAAAGTTTGAATTATTAAAATCCAATAACCCACAGTTTAATACACCTCAGCTTGTTTGATCATCAGTACTCAATACAAACAGTGAGTTCTCGCAGCCTCCTTTTTGTTATACTATTTTCACACACATGACTATTTTAATATTCCAATATCTTGATACTTCAAACCACTCTACACTCTCACTTTGTCTGTGGAAACATTTTTTTTAAATTATGTGCGAGACATATTTTTAACTTGTGTTTGAACCTGGTTTGGAACATTACTAATACTGTAGTGAGATTGCATGTAAACATCTTATCATAATATTGTTGGATTAGACTCAAAACTTAACAAACAACATTTCATTGGTTACATCATTATACCATTCATCTAGCAATGTCCAGAGCCTAATGGGCAATATTGCATTGGTTACATCACTATGGCATTCATCTAGCAAAGTCCAGATCCTAATGAACAACATTTCTTTGATTACATCATTATGGCATTCATCTGGTGACGTAATTCAGAGCCTAATGACCTTTTATTGGTTATATTATTATAACATTTATCTAGCATAGTCTAATGAATAATATTTCATTGGTTACATCATTATGGCATTCATTTGGGAATTCAAGATCTTAATGAACAATATTTCATTGGTTATGTCGTTATGGCAGACGTAGGCCGGTGTCTATTGAAGAATATCACACCATGTACAAAGGTACAACATCTAAACTAGATTGTAATCTCATTTTCAAACGTACAGTGTTTGTTTCATTTTAAACTAAAGACCTTCGAGTTCACCAACTATTTTAGTTAACACTCTTTAAGTATGTGTTTTTCACAATACAAAAAAAAAAAAAAAAAAAAAAAAAAAAAAAAAAAAAAACTAAAAGCAATGGGACTAGGTTTAAACCTTAGAAGAGCAATATGCATCTTTGACCAATAATTAGTTTTCTTGTATCATGTACTACAAATGCAATTTATGACTCATTTTGAGAACACCCAACGTTCAATTCTCATCTTGTTAGTATTTCTCTTGTGAATGATGTGCTTGTGATGTTACTACGTTAAAGCTTATTAAAGAGCATGACAAGTGACATAAACTCAGGAGGTGGCTGGACCAAGACATTTATATATAGCCCTTGTATTGGGAGCCATACCTGATAAAGTTGCAAGGAAGAATGTGGGTGGAAGCTTATTGTCTTCATAATCATGAAGATAAAGGAAAACTTCACAACCGTAAGCTTTAAAGTTGTTGTATTAGGCACATGAGGAAATAAGAGCTTAAAAAGAGTTGTATAATCCAATACCGTAGTAGATAATTTGTTTATGATGTAAACAACAGAGCTAAAAGAATCAACCCAATAGAAAGCAAGGACATAGCATTGCTAAACTTGTTTCAATGATATGTCTATGCTTCCCTTCCACACGAACGTTTTGTTAGGCAGTACATGGACATGATAAACGGCAAAGCTTCCCTTCCACGAACGCTAGGCAGTATATGGACATGAACAACGACAAAGCGTGCCATTTTGCTCAAATAAGTATCTGATAGTTTGATTGACAAATTATAACCTCAATCATATGTGAGAATTCGGTTTTTACAAAATCAATAAAGTGGTAAAATGGAAGCAAACTCAAACTTGGCTTTTGATGGGTAAACCAAGTGAAGATCTATAATTCTCAACCAAAGAAATATGTGGAGGACCCACAATCACAATGTGACAATTCAACAGATGCAAAGACATTTGATCATTATATTATATATTAAAAAACAACTTCACAGCTACAGTGAAGTTTGCTTTTTAATATATTGGCCACACAAATTTACAAAATGTATTTAGAAGTTTGTATTTTTATATAATGACCACATATTTTTATAAAATATATTTAAAACCCAAATTCTAATTAGGATTAACAACAAAGTTTTATATTTTTGCTTTTTGACACAAAAATTTATTTTTTTTTTGTTTTTAGGTTCAAACATTAGTATCGGTATTCGATATTATCGGAACCGGTATCGGTATACGCTTTTGTGGTTTCCGATAAGCCGACCCGACAACGAAGTAAGTCACGGTAGCGTAAGACAAAGGAAAACAACCAAACTTCGTTACGCGTAACACAGGTGAAGTTTGCTTTTTGACCACAAACGTTTATTTTTTTGTGTTTTTGACGTCAAACATTAGTATCGGTATTCGGTATTTAATCGAACTGGTATCGGTATACGCTCTTGTGGTTTCCGATGAGCCAACCCGACAACGAAGAAAGTCACGGTCGCGTAAGACAGGGAAAAACAACCAAACTCCCGCGCGCGTAGCGCGGGTTAAAACACTAGTTTAATTCAAAAGACAAACAATGTCCTTTTGCTAATTGACAAGAACAAAAAATAGGTTGTGGTGGAATAAAAGTAACAGCTAAATATCCAACTTATTCAAAAGTAAAATACTTTTTCATATTGAATTTCATAAAGTTAGCACTCGAAGTTGCAAACAGTTGAATCAGTTTTAACATAAATACTATATTGAATTGTAATTGTTGTTTATTTACAATATAAAATTGATGTTTGGAAAATTCTTCGTATTAGTAAAACTTTGCTATTTCTTAGAAACTAGCATTACAGTATTCATTTGTCATGGAGTTTGAAATTTCAAACCTTTTAACCCACAAAACGGCTTTCTATTTTAATTTTAAGGAGAATTGTATTTTAGTAATCCAAAATATGACTTATTTCACGATAATAATCTATACTATTAGTTTGTCTAATAATCTTAACTTTTGTATTTGTTGTTAAGAGCAAGCCTAGTAGCATAATTATCATCGATTTACACTTGATTTGCACTCATTTTTCACTTCATTTCATTGTATGTTTTCCTATTTCATTCGCAATCATCTTTGTAAGCAAAATCAAACGAAAATTAAGTATAAATTAATGAATGTTTATGCTAGTACAATTGTACTCAATAACAAAAATGAAAGTTAAGATTATTATTTGTCAAATTGATATTATGAATTATTATCGACCAAAAAATTATAATTTGGATTATTAAAATCCAATTTGCTTGAAGAAAAAATTATAATATAGTTTTTAAGATTCATTACAAACTAATATTTTTGATCTTTAAAAATAATAATAAGTACATTAGTCTAACAAACAAGAGAAGAAATATACACCAAACAAATAATCAAATATTGAAAACTAACTCATTTTCCTATCAATAGTATTCATCTGCATATTCATCGTTGTAATCATCATCTTCTTCATCTTCATTTCCATCCTTGTCCTTATATTCATTCTCGTCCTTGTCATCATATTCATCCTCATTCTCTTCTTCGTAATCATCCTCGTCTTCATCTTCGTCCTCATCCTTGTCTTCATCTTCATATTCATTTCCATCCTCTTCCTCGAATTCATCTTCGTCTTCACTTCTATATTCATCCTCTTCCTCGTCCTCATACTTAATTTCATCTTCATTTTCATCCTCATTTTCATCCTCTTCCTCATATTCATCTTCGTCATCATTTTCATATTCATCCTCATCCTCGTCCCCATACTTAACTTCATCTACATTTCCATCCTCTTCCTCTAGTTCATCTTCGCCTTTGTTTCCATATTCATCATCATCCTCGTCCTCATCCTCGTCCTCATCCTCATAATCAACTTCATCATCATTTCCATGCTCGTGTTCATTTCCGTCAAAGAGAAATCACTAGCAAATATAGCCCCAATTGTTCCTGCAAACAAAACCGCTTTAGTACCCACTTTGATTCCCACATTCTTCACAATCTTTTTCATCAACCCATCTTTCTTCTTTCCTTTAACTTTCTCTTTAAGTCTACACACTTTCCCTATGTGCTCCTTCTTACCACTTATTCTTTTTCTAGAGACTTTGTTGTTGCTAATTCGCATACTACCATCTTTCTTCTTTGTTCCAGTCATAGTGGATCTTTTTCTAGTGTTGGATCCACCAACTCTAGAAGCATTCCCGGTGGTGGTTATGGATCCACCCTTCTTACCAGATACTACCACCGGTTGAGAGAACTTATGTGAAATTATGATCTCCCCCTTTACCTCCCGGGAATTTGGTATCTTCACCGGATAACTAGCTTTCTTCTTTGAACCGTCTCCCGCGAGGAGCTCTATGAAGGGAACTTGAACTTCTCCTATCATCCGATCGATCAACATACCGTCATGTTGGATCTCACAGAAGAGGACATAGTCGTTTGTCATGGAATCGACCTTAAATTCCATGGGATAATCCCATATAGGATAAGAACCACCCTTCTTTGCGACGTCGGTTTTACATATTTCCGACACCACGTCCCCTCCGGCTATCCAAAATGTGGCATAGGGATTCATGGTTCCAAAGAATTTGATGTCATGCAGATCCTTTGCCGAATGGAGGACGATCTCTAGCTTGTGTGACTCCATTTGCATTACGGTGATGTAGTTTAGAAATAGTATAGGTTTTACGGGTGAAAAAGAGCATGAAGCTATTAATAAACTACACTCATGATGATTGTCTTGGAGGATATATATATATATATATATATATATATATATATTATAAAACAATAACGTGTATCATGCATGAATCCATATACATTAGTAGTAAATGTAATGACTTTGAGTCAACTGCTGAATGGAAGGTTGATCATGATGCTCGACCAAAACGTAAAATAATACATGCTTTTAATTATTATTTAAACTGATAACTTCCGAAAATATATTTATATATTTAAGTAAAATTTTAATTTTTTGAAAGATTTCAAAGTTTAATTAATATATATCGAGTATAATATTTATATTTTTGGAAATTAGTTTCTTCAATAGTGTTTAACATATATTGATAATTGAAGAATAACGTAGGTATTACATCTCGAACTAATATCATAAATCGGTTCAAGGTTTCATGCACACTACGTTAAATAATCCGACAATTTTATTGAACTTGGTCTTTAGACGTCCTTCCATTATCATTTGACATGTAGGCACTTAAAGATAAGCACATGGTAGGGTTTATATTATTTAACGACGGATGATATGAATTAAAAAAAATTTATCAACCAAGCTAATTTTGCTCATTATATATAACTATGTGAAATAAAACTAATCATACAGTCATGATACACGAAACATAGCTACTTTACATCTATCAACAATATAGTCATATTGATACGTTTGCATATACATTTTTTATGCTATGTTAGTCATAGATGTCACTTTTCATCACTTGCTTATCATGAAAAACCATCTCTTTATAATTAATTAAATAATACTAAATATTTGTTAAGTGATCGTACGTGTCACGTTTTCACCGCTTTTAACTGTTAACAAAGCCCCCCCACCCCAAAACTTTTATTCGTTGAAGACTAATATGTAGAGAGATCTTGATGCTTGCTAGGATGTTTGTTAATTAATAGAGAGTTTACTAATTTGATATTGACATAGAGGCGACTGAAGTAATAAGTAAGGGTTTTATGGATCACATGGTCAATCGTTGCTTGCTCTTGGATCTTAATGTGTAGATCAACCACTCATGTGAGTGGACGTAGGTCTTAACAAATTGGTTTTCGCATAATCCTGTCTGTTGGGACAATGATTTATTAAATGGATTAATAATAATTAGAGTTATTGAATTTTAATAATCTTAATTTTCATTTATTGGTCAGGATTAATCCCAACTCAGTAAATGTTTGAATACACTTCCAACTTTAGATTTATTTTACTCCAATCATCACTTACTAACTGATAGTTAACTTCCGTTAGTTTTTTTCATGAAATGGGGCCAATATTAAGCCATTTTTTAACTACGCCACCACCCAACCTCCACCAAGTTCGTTTTTCGATGTCTAGTCTCTAACATCAGCTGAAATCTACCTCGAATGAGTTAAGTTGTTTAGATCAGAAGGTGAAGATTGACGGGTTTTAGGATGCAAAAGTTACAAATTGACGGATCAGATGGTTGATTTTAACTTTCGGTTTAGTGTTTTGGCCGTATAAACAATTCATGTTATCGAAAAACTAACGGTGTTAACTCTTAGTTAGTAAAAGATCGTTGAAGGAAAATAAGCTTAAAGTTGAGGGTGTGTGTAAACATTTTTTGAGTTGGGATTACCCTCGGCCAATAAATGAAAGTTGATATTATTAAAATCCAATAACCCTAATAATTAAGATTTCTTGTTTTAATAATTACTTGAAACTAGTATTTAGCCCACCGCATTGTGGCGGGCCAAGTAGCCCAATGTTATACCACTGTCAACGATAAAGAGATATTCAAGAGATATTCTACCGGGGCAACTCTTGATCAAAGATTGAAGGGAGGATGTAAAGTCTACTAGCAAGTTAACATCCACTTGAACTTCTATAAACTGACTTTGTTCTTTTTTTTTTCTTCTAACTCTTTACATTTCATATATATCATTGTTTGCATTGTTTATTAACAAGAGTTTACTTTCAAATAAAAGTTTTTAATTAAGAAAACTTTCATCCCTCACCCAAACCTTTTAGATTTCTAGATCGTCTTTTAATTAATAACGTCTTTATGTCTTTAATAAAAAGAACTTGGTTAGAATCCAGTTTTCCCAAAAGTATAAGAACTTAGAAAAAAATGAAAGATCATTATATTATGAGAGTTTGTCTTATTAAAATTAATTAGGTTGGTATGTGATGGGTATAGCCCGAGCAAGTAATACTTAGATCAAATCCTAAAGCACAGCTTAGCAAGACCGGACCGCAATATGAACAATTTGGTGGAAGAAGTCATGACCAGTAACATACAAAACATATTGATTATGCATCAAAATGTCAATATGAAGCTAAACCTGAAGTTCACATTCGTAGTGGAAGAAGGCAAGTTCTTGGGCATTATAGTCACAAAGTTCTTTTGAGATTTAATTGGAAGACTAGTCACATTGAAGCGCTTCCTATCCAGAATGACGGAGAGGATATACCCATTCATCACCATGTTAAAAAATTATATCAAGAAAAATGATTTTGAATGGACGAAAGAGGCAGAACTAGCATTCCATGCAATGAAGGAGCACCTATGCACCCTCCCAACCTTGACAAGCCCCATACCAAGAGAAGTGCTAACGGTATAACTATCGATGACTTCCCAGGCGATAAGCCTGATGGCCAACAGACAAAAAGCCTAAGTGCCATCTAATTTATTAGTAGGATCCTTAAAGATGATGAAACAAGGTATCTCGTCATAGAAAGCCTAGCCCTAGAATTAGTATATGCCTCTAGACTATTAAGAAGGTACTTAGACGATCACCCTATACAAGTGATTATACAAGTTCTAAATCTAAAAACATGAGTAATCATATATAGGTTAAACATATTTACTAACACAAACCCTACACCTGGAATGGGTCAGGGGTGATTCAGCTACTCATGATGATAATTTGATCATTGATTTTTTTATTTTATGCTTGGGTTGATGATTGGAATATGGTGGAATAATTAGTTCTAGTCTACCCAAATTGCCCAAAATCGCCATTTTTCTCTCAAAATCGAAGTCCCCTTCAAAACTAGGATTATCCCCTTTTTATATCATCCAAAATAACAAAAATCCAGAAGAAAACTGGGTCATGCGTGGTGTTTGTTGCACCACCACAGTCAATAATTGTGTTGGAGACGTCAGCATATTTGTTGGTTTAGCAGTTTTAGTTAATCATTTAAGCACTTAGATATTTATACAATTCATGTTTTAATGGAAATAATAAATAAATAAATACAATAATAAATTAAAACAAATTTTTAAATATCAAGATAAAATCATGACAATGTTTCTAAAAAAATCAAACAATCATCACCATCCCATCTCCTTCATCACCTCATGATCATCACCATCACCACTCCTCCAAGATAAAGTGATGGGGTTTGTTATTATTTTAATAATACCACGTACATAATTTTTGCTATAAATACCATGCAAGACTATGGCATTTCTTGCTCCTTCCACAAATACATATCTCTCTCTAAAGTCTCAATTTTGGTCTCTCTTTCCCTCTTTAAAATTCGAGCCTTAAGGCTCTCGCTAGCCTCTGAAGTTTGAAGCTTTGCAACAAGTGTACGTTTCCAAGTCTTTCACCTTGGATCCATCCATGTAACTTAGGTAAGCTTTCGTTTAAGTATTCTTACATTTTTCTTTGCCACTTCAGCCCCATAACTCGACGTACATGTACACATAATCAACAAGAATAATCAAACACTAAAAAGAGAAGCATGAAAAGTAATCATTGTTCTTTTTTCTCCATTCTAACATATGTTGATAAAACAATGGTTTGTATTTGTATACCACTATTTTACATTTTTAGTGAATAAAAATGGTGATCCATGATCAAACAGATGCACAAGCATGCCTCCAACATATGGATCTGCAATTACATAATACTTAAATTTCATTGATGTATACATACGCATATATTACCCCTATTCTTTAATAGACTTGAGTTACAAAAAAAAGATATATATGAGTACATGTATATATGAACATACAAGAAAAAACAAATTGAAGATATATGACTCTTTCCAACTTATATATAAAAATGGGTATTTACATTTTAAAGGACATGCATACGATGTTCTATGTATAAGACATATTTTCAAGTCACCAATAGTTTGGTTAAGTATTTTATGCAAATAATATGCTAGGGTATCATTACCATACATATGATCAAATATAGTGTTCAAGTAATGGTCACACATACATACCTAGCACAATATAAGTTATGAGCTTATGAAATCATTCACGCATACATATGACCAATTTCACCCAATATAAGGTTTAATATCTTTGACATTATAATGGTTTATAATATGGAATTTGGATACTAGACACAATTTATTTTGGAAATCATACTAAATTGGGTCGTCTTAATGCTGGATTTTCATCGTAAACCCTAAAAATTATGTTTTGGGTTATCAAAGATTTACTAAACTTCATATTAATTTTTCAAATATGATGTTTATACTTATGTCATATTAACCATTGTAAACTTGTGTGGTTATGCAAATGATTACCAAGTCAAGAAGACATTATCATACAAAATATGTATTTTGGCAAGCATTTCACACTAGTGTTATTTACATTGTTTTACAATGTAAATTCCATACTCATCATATCATTAGAAAATTGGTGTCATACTATTAAATTGAACAAGGTTTATATAGTATTATTAAGTCATCATATTGTCCAAACATTTCTTTAATAGGCAAGCAATAGCACTATAGTTTCGTACATCTAGAAAGTAAGAAGGTGACACATGAATATACATACATTGACTCTTTAGGGTTGGCCTTTCAACTCAATAGTATCTACTTGCATTGTAGCATATGATTAGGACCAATACCATGACTATATTCATGGATATATTATCACATTCCAAACATCCTAAGTTGAATTTCATGGCGTCTTTTTACTATTTTATAATTTGAGGGAAAGCATGCCTTTAATTCCTTATATGATAGTATGTGAGTGAATTCTATCAATCACTATGTGTGCATGAGTTAATTGCTTATTCCAGGTACTTGTGTAAGTCTTTGTATTATTCCAAAACTATAATCGTAACTTTAGAGGCCATAAAAACATTTGAATAGTACTATTGGGTGTGACGCTCGTGCTCTTGCTTAGTCACTCTAACCTGGTAAAGACAAAAGAGTGCATGTTGTAAAACTCTATTACGCATTATCTTTAGTGAATGATGCACGAGTCACAAGTCCATCTTGGTTTGGTTATAAGTTCATGTTGGCCACATATGTTATTATCATATTTAATCACTCATGATTTTAACTAGCTTTGCATATGTTTTCCAAATGATGTTTTAAGAAACAATTTATATCGAGACATTTAAACCTATGAAATCACCAACCATTTTGTTTCACACATTTAAGCATGATTTTCAAGAGATAATCAAGTGGTTCAAGAAGACATTCAAGTTAGGAGTGTAGATGAGGATTGTTACATATAGGCTTATATATTAGAACTTTTCATTAGAATCCTTGATGATGTACTTAAGAAAATTATAGTTTAATGTTTGTAGTATCTCAAATGAAATGTCATTTAGTTATTATCTTAAAAGCAATGTGTTCATGATATACAGCTTCGTTACACTTCTCGTGTTCCACTTCTGGAACATATAAGACATTAAAAGTGATAAGAAATAATATGAGTTGTGAATGTATGTGTCATGTGTGAGTTTAATGGTCAAATGTGATATGATGAGACATGAGTATGCTTTTACACCTAGAATAATCTCCTTGAATCCCCATATTCAGAAAAGTATTGAAGAGTTTAATGGTCAAATGTGATATGATGAGATGATCCGCTATCAAAGAGCCTTGTTGGTGAATCTTGGTTCAATCTTGAGGTGGTAACATTTGCAACAGGAGTCTTTGGGGCAGTATTGTTGATGGTGATATTATTTCTTTCAAGAACCGAGCAAGCTTGTGACATTGTTTGATCTCATCTCTTGGAATGTATAATATTGGTAAAAAAACTGAGCTTTAAATAAACAGGAATTCTTACAACTTTGTTGTTCGTTGGATGGTATTGGCAACTTGCCTTGGACATGTTTTGCTTATTTGAATCTTGACCATAGGATTGATTTGAAGAATGAATTGATTGGCGATGAGCATAGTTAGTAGTAGTAATGACTTGAGGTGTGAGCTAAGTTTCGGTCTCCTCTAAGGTTTTTTTGAAATCAATAGGTTTAACGAATAAGGCATTATACGAGAGTGGAGTGTCTCTAATTTTAATGGAAGCTACTATGTTTGTGTACTCATTTCCAAGTTATATAAGCATTATTTGATAGTTTTAGTTTTAAGGAAATAATGTGTGATCTATAAACACTTGCATAGCTCATGGTGAGACCTTCCCATGTTTAACTGGTTATGGTAGCGGATGATAAGATTGGTTGTATGCTTTTGGAACAGTTTCCGAGTATTGCATTGATTAGAATATGATCCTATCCATACCATTGGTTGAAGTTTGGATTAGGTTTCTTCTTCTTAGCATCAAGAAACTTAGGTGGTGGCAATAAGGAACCATCAATGAATATTTCAAGGTTAAGTACAATGAGACTTGAATGGATTTGTTTACGCCAAACCGGGAAATTTGACGTAGTTATTTTGATCAGAAAATGAGTTGCGGCGGCGGTGATATGAATGATGGAATAGGAACTAGAAGTGCTTATGATAGCCATGGTTCAAAAAGAGTAAGGCAGATGGTGGATTGAGAACTCACAAGAATCATGCTTAATGTTCCCTTATCATAATTTGGTTTTTGAAAAAAGTGATCCACACTATAATCTCCACTTAGAAATAACAAATCGTTAATAAGAGGACTCGATGTGACACAAGAATTCATTTATTTGAACTTAAAACACTCAAACAACTAGATAATAATTGTAAAGAGTTTGCTAAAGAATTTAGCTTTAAAATTCTAATATCACAATACAATTTCAGAAACAATCAAATAGCGTGGTTATTAATGGTGGTTGGTGAACTAAGTGGTTGAATATATAGTTGATTTATTAAGATAATTGAAGTTGTGCAGGCTTGTGTTTCTTGAGGCATCGTACATAAAATCAACAATTTTGGAATGGTATGTGACTTGGCATTAGAAATAGTGGTTCTTATATGCGCTTTCTCAAAAAAAATCTTCTCGAATCATAAAGACATCTTAGATGTTGCAGTTGCTAAATGAGGTTTCTGAAAAAAGCATTTTAATATAATTGGTGTGAACTTTGATGGGACATCTAAGAGAATCACACTTCTGAATTGTGAATATGAGATTCTTTTATTGACTAAAAATATCTGACAAGGCTACTAAATATGTACAGAAGTTGCCCTTGAGAAGTGCGATAACCTCTAACGTGAAAAAATTTCCCATGCAACCCCTATGGTGTTGCATGCATGCATAGTGACCCCATTTTTAAAAATGTTCTTGCGAGAACAACCAAGAAGCCGAAAACAAAAGCAAGCATCAAAAGATGCAAAGAAAAGCGCTAGTAAGCAATGAAGAATATTAAATTATCTAAATCTTTTTATGGAATTAGATCAACTATTGCTCTATAAGTGTGGTGACCAAGCATATATATCCAAATAAATGGCATTCTCAAGAGCTATGTACTTCATAAAAGTAGCAAATTTTGTTGGTGTTGTTGAATGTGTGTGGTGCATACTTGATAGTGGTTTAGTCTCCGCACTGATCGAGAGATGGCATCCAATGACTCAAACTTCTTAGTTGCTGATTGGAGAAGACACAGTTACCCTACAACATGTATAAGTTTGGTAGGATCTACCAATAGAGGGTAATATGGTGCATGGAATTAATCCTATAACATCCAATCAAATATCATTATGGTTTTAAAATTTTATGGGTGCTCCACTACCACCAAACTCTGTAAAAATGGTTTAAGTTAAACTTGCATCATATTCTAGAATTTTTAAGTTAGACTTAAATAAAAATCCAATGGAGCTACAATGTATTCAATGTGCAAAGTTACTAATATTTTTTATGCTTAGCGTAGTTTTATTTCCTAATGCATCTTCCAACTTAGTCCACATGAATTACTTAAACCACCTAAAATCTAAATGCCCGTGGTGGATTGATTTGGGGAAGTACTACATTGGCTGATCTGCACTTACAACTATGTAGGATCACAAATGTATCATATGTTGAGGCTAGTGGTCCTAAGTTCTTACTACATCTACGGGCGTGGGAAAATTTCATGTGCTTGCTCCACAAAGATCTCAGACATTGATTTCACGAAACCATATGACGTTGCATTATAAAAAAGTTAGACATATATATCATATATGTTTTAAATCTAAATATGTATACTTGTAACATATGACGGGGTCATTCAAGTTACGTTTACGCCATTTCTTATGTGTTAAACGTGTATAGAAGTCAATTGCATGCTTTAAACAAGGAAATGGTAACTCAATTTACAATTAATATCATTATTAAAGAATTGATTTATTTAGTTTCTTTGTTCTAATTTAACTATTATATTTTGTTTAAGTTTAATTGGACGTCTTATGATACTAATCCCCACCAGTTATAGGAAATGTGTATGAGAGGTGTAAAAAGTTCAAAGAATGAAAAATATTTAATAGTTTGTGAAATTGCCAAATCGTACTTGCCTGGTAGGGTTTTGAGATAATTTGGCAGTTTCACCAATTCCTACCAACACACTCTTTAATGTGAAGGAAGATAGAATTCACAAAAGAGGTCGGGTTGGTGAACAAAAAAAACTAGATTAGCAAACATAAAGCAGACATTTTGTCATGACAGTCCCAACATGAGCATGCTATGAATGAATAATACACTGCTTTATCCATTCCCAATCTTCAGTACATGGAGTGGTATAGGTCACGTACCCTTTAGTATATAGTTGACCTAAGATATGTTGATGATAACCCGTAGAGGATTCCAAACATAAGGGGAGGTTGCAAATGATGGTATGTTTTATTTGACATTTAATAAATAAATTAAGTTAAATAAATATTAAAAATATCTTTATATGTAGTGGGACAAGATGAGTCAAATCTATCAAAATTCAGGGAAAGATTTCATACTAAACACAGCTCGTGAATATATGAGATATGCAAATGCACATCATCATATGAGTTACCAGCTAACCCATATGACTCAACATAGCCTTTGTCGTATGGTGCTATAGATGTCCTAACATAGCTTTGTCAGACTAGACATCTTAAACATATGCATTAAATTACTTCAAACATGTCTTAGACAAAATCTATGAATGGCATTATCTTTCCACACTTGAAGATTTTTCATGGCACTAGTTATTCCCTAATGTCTATTAGAAATAAGACACTACTTCTTTCCTTTTTGCATTACAATATGCAATCAAAACTATTGAAAAAACAAACTCCAAGTTTTCATAATTTCTTCATCGATAATTGCATAAACTACAGGCAATATGTAATTGTTTGCATTTCTTGCTACCGTGGTAATCATCTTACCCCAATAAGATCCTTTCAAGTGAGTGGCGTCAAAAGATATAACTGGTTGGCAATACTCGAAAACTTTTATTGCAGGCCCAAACACCGTGAAAACGTATTTAAAATTATAGCACTAAGACGATCAAACATTATGATGTAACCATTCAACAACAGTAGATGGGTTTCACGTTTGTAATGCTACAGTGTACTTATGTAACTCCATATAGTTACTCACCCAACTTCCGTAGATCCTTTTGATAATAGCTTTTCAAGCCCGCCACGCCTTACTATCAGAAACATCAACATTTAGTTGATCTTTTACATGTGCGTGAATTTGTTTAACTGGATATGCGATGCTGACGAATAGCATGGATGATGTATATTGCAATATCTCTAGATTTCAGGCTCCCATTGTTGTTTCTAGGCATTATCACACAACAGTTATGTTAAGCCACTCATCTAACAATTCTCCACATATGATCGTTGCTATTTTTGGTGGTGTACACAAACCATTAATAGCACGGACCACTTCAAAAATTTGTGTTGCAATTGTGGTTTGTTGACATGCATTTTGCTCTCCATATAAAACATATACTTTCAACAACTATTAGCTCTCTGTTATGAATAAGATTCCATAACCGAACAATATGTGTCAGTTCACCTTTGCCTTTAAAGTACATACCGACACAAATTTCATTAGATTCTTCATTACATATAACAATATCATCGTCAATATCAAATTTAGCGGCTTCGTAAACTCTTAGTTCTTTAGGATCTTGAGAATAATTAATAACTCTTTGGGATGATTCTTGAATATTCAAAGAATTATATTGTTTCAGAATTTCACGTTCAGCGACATCATCATCACAAGATTCATCTGCTAATGGAGCAACTTTAGATTCTTCATAACTTTGTGTTGCAGCTTCAAATTCATATTCATATTCTTCTTGACTATCATCGGTATAGGTTGACTGGCCAGCCTGATGTGGATTGCTTTTTTTTTTCTTCTATTTGTTTTTATTAATTATATTGGTTTTAAAAAAATTGTAAACAAAAAGACAGACAAAAACCGTATTTTTTGTGTCTTTTGATTTTGCAGAAGCATATGCTATTACATCTATATCTTAATAAAAATGCTTTCCTTTTCTACCAATACTTTAGTTTAACCAAAACCAACATTTAATTCAGAATAAATGAGTTGAAATCTTACCTCTAATACATGCATATTGCTTCAGGAATCAAGTGTTAATGGAAATGGCACATTAACAAGTCAAAGAAAGCATAAAGGTGGTGAATTTGAAGAAGGATATGCATATGTGGATGGTACAAACCTTGATATTTTATTTTGAAAAGTTGGGTTGACGCATGTTTGAACGTTGGTTAAGATGTTTGAGCAAGTTGTCTTAATCGTTAAGTGTATAACTTAGTAAGATATTGTCTAAAGACCCTCTAACAAAGCACGGGTACAATTTCTAGTTTAAATTAATCTATATATATATAACAAATATATCCTATTTGTGTGGTTTAGAAGACACCATTGTTGAAAACAACTAAGCTGTTAGGGGAGAAGAACTACTTCTAAGCTTGATCTGCTTATGGAAATAAGCCCGTTTGTCCGAATTGTGTTTTGCTAAAAGAAAACTTAGACTAGGCGTATTTTAAATGTTCTTCCCTGTTGAGTGTCGATCCAACAAAGATTTTTAGCTATTTATGGTTAAGCCGAACGAACTTTGGTAACATCTAAAACTCTCTCACGGTCTGTCTACTTACTTGTGTTTGGCAATTTTGTTGTTAAAGCTCTAGATTAAGGTGTTATAATTGTTGGATCATGTACGGGTTTAATTACATCACGTTGCCTACTGAAGCTATGACCCTGAGTAATACATAGGGCAACGAATGTCAAACCCTATTTAATTAAATTATCAGATGTTTAACAATTAATACTAATTATTATTAATCTATAGATTCTAATAAACCAAAATTTTTTTAAACCATATGACCATCTCTTAACCCATCTAAATGCCACATGAGAGCCTCTTTGCACATTCTTTTTTCTAAATCCCGCCTAAAATTTTCAAGAAAAAAAAAAAAAAGAAACACGCGGATCTAACTATATGTCTCTCTTTCACAGAAACCCTACAGCCACCATCCATGAAAACTCTTCCAACCCTAACAGTCACAATCGCTTCAATGTTGCAGCTCTAAGGATTTCTCGAAGGCGGAATCCACTATATTTGTTCAGAAATTGATATACCAAGGTTAGATTCTTCACTTTACATTCTCAAAATCTTCTCTACTTCTTTCGACAGATACACTACAAACATCATCGACAAAACTTCTTTTCTCTTGAATAGTAATTTTTTGGATGGGTTTTGTTGATAATCGATAAAATTTTCAGATCTGGGTATTTCAAACCACAATTCACTTAACATTTCAATATGAAATGTTGTTTCAACAGAAACCATAGACACAAACAAGTGTTCTTCGGTGTATTCTGTTGATAATCGATCGGAGCAATTTTTGTTAAATATTGACCATGAAGGTCGAAATCTTTGGACGAGACCAGACCAGGAACAATGTTCAAACACGATTTGTCTTACACTTTCAAACACGATTTTGTTGTTTAATCGCCTTTTGGTTAAAATCTTTGTTGTTTGTTTGTGGATATCAAATCCTATGATCTTTTTTATATCTGATTCTTTAATGTCTACTCATGTCCTGTTTTTGTTTCTATTGATTTGACCGTAAGACTTATGTTCTTCATCTTCGAACACTATTTGGTTTACAATTTAAAACACAATTTGGTTGTTCAAATACGAGTTGGTTTGGGTCTTTGTTGTTTGTTTGTGGTTATCAAACCTTAGAATCTTTTTCCTTTTTGATTCTTTAATGTCTACTCATGTTTCTGTTTTTCTTTCTTTTGATTCTACTATAACAACGATGTTTCAGATCTTCTTTACATATTTTTAGATTTACATAATTTACTACACTCTAACCCTTTCTTGATCTTTACATATTGATTTTACTGTAACAATAAGTAATAATGATGTTCAATTTTTTTTTTACTTTTGATTTGATTTTATTGGTCAAAATACTTTGAGACCTTGTTTTAAAATCAAATCATCAAAACAAAAATCTTTCAATTTCTAATCCCTATAAAAGTAAGGTTTCAAGAATAAAACGTTTATAAGGCTGCTTAAGTGATTCAATCAACACAACGGTGTGCTTGTGTGAGGTATTTTTCTATCCAAGTTTGTCTATATGTTTCGGTTACATCTTTGATATACATCGTTTAAAAATTGTAATATTTTCAGATTTTGATTGAGTTTCTACATTTGATTTGAACTAGGGCTCCGATTACATAATCTTCTGCTGTAACAGGTATTCAGTTGCTGAAATTTTATATTTTTGTTGCACTATGGCTCCGACTTCCTTACTCTGTTCATATTCATTTCTATCATTAATTTAGTACCTGTATGTTTCTTGGTTTTTAATATGTTTAATGTTCTTCGTTAAAGCTTGATTAAACCAGCATTTCTTCCCTTCTCTATTATGCATTGTCATTTATCTGTTTCATGTCTTTGACTATCTTTAAACAGGCTGTCTTCATTTTGCAGTATGAAATAGTAGATATCTTGTAATTAAACAGGCTGTCTTCATTTTATAGTATGAAATAGTGGATATTTTGATAATGGAAGCTATGGTGGGTGAGTATAATTGTATAAACAAATAATATTTTATACTTATATATGTATCTATCATAACTATTTATCAAGCTCCAAACAATCATATAATTTTCAATCAAGCTTTATCCAAACATTAAACTACACATTATATGAGATTACAGACTAATTATATTATGGTTATGTTTCTTCTCCCTGCACAAAGCCAAATCATATAAGAATCAAACAAGCTTTATCCAAAATTAAGTTACCACTTACCATCATCCTATTTTCAGATCTATATAAAGAATCCAATGTCCTTTTACAATGGGTATTATTTGCTAAATAGATTGATCAGTGGGCCAAGTTCATTTGTTTTTTAAGCTACATCCTTGATTACTAAGGTTTGCCTATCCTTAAAATCATATCCCTTTGATACAGAAACAAAATCGAATAAATAATCAAAATTATTATGTTAATCTTCACTATTGTTTAGGCTAATCACATTTGTTAATGTAGCGTTGTGGGTCTAATGTGTTTGTTTATTCTTAAATGCATATTGAGGGCTATTGTTTTGTAATGCTACCATTATGTTTGGGTATTACGTATTTGAAGCAGTCATAAGGTGATGTTTTTTGTAATTATGTATTTTCTAAACACATATTCAGGGCTGATGTTTTGTTGAATAAAGTTTGACCTGGGACTTCAAAAATGCATTCAAACTTTTTATCTTATGATGACATAAAGCATGTAACTTTGCTTCATTTTACAAGTTTGACTTTGAAAGTCAAACAAACTTATGTTTGAATCTCATTTATGAGTTTGTTGTTTTATAATTTCTTGGCTTATGTATTTTGAATCTTAATATTTCTTTATATTAAAAGACTTATATGTATTAATTTGAAGTTACCATTAGTTGTTGATTCATTCCAACTTTAGAGACTAATATTTCTCTATATGCAACACATGATCAACAAGCAATTTCAATGTGTTATTTCCTATTCTACTGTCATCCTTAAAAAACTTTTATGTCAATGTATTTAACAAAAGAAACAAGGTAGCATCATTAATGCTGGTAACTTATGCTTAATATAGGTGGGATAAATATGATACAAAGGGGAGACCAAGAAAGGAGAACATAAGAATGGTACGCTAAACGAGCAGTCATGGTCAAAAAAGTGGGGACAACATTATGATGGAAGAAGATCTGTTCTTAAATGGTATTTCTTCACAACTTAATCATGCTTTATCCAAAATTATCAACTATATGTTCTAAGATTTTTTTTCTGTTGTTAAAAGGTCTCAATGTATTTTAACAGAAACCAGATTTTTTATACTTTAATTTAGTTGACAATTCGTTGACTATGCATATGATCTTTAGAATAATGTATAGAGAAATGTTCAGAAACTATTTTTCATAGGCTACTCTAAACGGCTCTCTGGAATGGCTGCTCATGTTTAAGTTCAAACGAAAAGTAATGTTGTCGTAATGATGCTACCGGTGCTCAATAATTTATACCGACTTTGATGTTTGAATGAAGGTTAATCAGACAGTTTAGTTATATTAAATCTGTTGACTATCATATATCCTATGGTTGCTCTTAAGGGATAGAAATAGCTATTAGAAAAATCTCATGGCAACACCTTAGTGGTATGATTATGATTTTAATCATGTGTTTAACTGTTGTGTCTGGTGCAGTTGATGTATTGGCAAGAAAAGACACACCTAATATTGGCATCTATGATCCTCAGTTATATGATGTATGATGCATGTATATAACATGTATTATAATATGTATTTGGTTTGATTTATTAGTTACAAAGAAATACATACCTGAAGCTTATGATGTCATGGGTAAGCATATGATTGATTCAATCTATTTTGTAGTAATTTATTTGTTATCAAAGTTTCTTTTATTTCATTATTGGTAACAAAATTCTTCAAGTCGTCATGTTCGATTTGTTCTGTATCATGCAACAAAAAGATGCCTGGAGCCTATAGCGGATGGTTAAGTTACCACCAACATATGGTGGTCTTTAATTCTTAGTCAAGTCTACACTTATCAACACTTTTTTGTAGCAATTCATTTCAATGCAAAAAGAGTTATCTAAAATAAGTATTCATTATGTTACTTTTATAAAAACTCATACTAAATGAAATTATTAACCATGCCTCACTTTTATAAAGATCAAGTTCCCTAGATAGTTCCTGATTTGTACCTTCAAGCCCTAAGTAACATTGATTGACAAAATGGTTTGTGTAATGGTAATTGCTTATAGCTTATATCCTTTGGTAAACATGTAATAGAAGCTGAAAGAAATTCTAGGAGTAATATTGGTACTAGAATGTTTATTCCAATGATTAATGTTGTATCTTCAAATAAGAAAATACCTTTTAAGTTTCAAAGAAAATAGTTTTTAATTTTTGTATGCTTCCCAATAACCATTAACAAAAGTCAGAGACAATTATTATCCGGAGTTTGTTTTTATTTAAAAAAATCAGGTTTTACTCATGAAGAATTATATGTTGCATTATTAAGAGTGAAGAGTAAAAATAGATTTAAGCTACTAATATTAAATAAAGATAGTAATGTTACTAACCAAATAACAAAGGTTGTATGCGATAAAATTTCTAGAGATTTGTAAGGATTATTTGTTTTTTTAGTTAATTATACTCATATTTGTGCACCCCATAGCTAATCTTCGGCCACCCGCAACCGTGTGCGCCCTATCACCCGTGCCACCTAGCCGCAGCCCTCACACCTAATCTAGCACTTAATCATTGTACTTTAGATGTCGCAAAAGGTTAATTATTAACCACCCAGGCGTATTATATCTTATCAGTAGATTATAATTTGTCTGTACTTATATCGTTTGTAACCCAAATGTTGTTAGATTCACTTTCAGTATTTAATTATTACTCTGCTATGTTAATCAATTACTAATATAATTAATAATTATCAAAAGTGTTGATAAATAAACTTAATGTGGATACCACAGAACCCAACAGTAATGTCACTCAATGACAATAAAACGCATGCTTGAAGGTTTTTTTTCTTTCCATCTGTGTTGCTGAGGTTGTGAGCACAATGAGTCACTATTTGGTCGCGCTAAACGTTGCTACAAATGTCCACATAGCTGATGATAGAACTAGGTAGCAATGTTGGAGGTGTTAAAAGTCAAGTGTAGATTTCTTTCTTAAGCTATGCTGCGTACAAAAAAGTAGTTATTCTCGCCACGATTAAGTAAGTCAACATGTGGCCGGACTCTAGTATGAGATTTAGCATCATATATTGTCTCATACATGACACGAAATACGTCGTCGTATAACCTATTCTAAGGGATTTTCCATCAAACCAAGGCATAGAAAGTTGTGTCAATTGTCGGTCTTTACTATTCATTAAGTGTTGGTGCCTAAGAGATTTATTATTTGTCTTAGCGTTTAAAGTTTCTTGATTTGATCATGAAGCGAGTGCTCTGGACTTCCTAGGGCCATAGCGAATTGGCGTTAGACGACCTAGAGCCAAGTGCTTCGATTGTGTCTATCTGTAGCAGTGTGGTCTGGACATGCTTGTTCTGGAGTTATGAGCTCTAAACATAAGATGCATGGATGATTGTCTCCTACAACTATAGTGTGGGCTTCTTCCGCTAGCAGTGAATTCTACGATCTAATAAAAATGAACCATGTTCCTCGTGTTCTAAGGACTTTGATTTAAGACCATTTTGTAGAAAATACACACCAATTCTTAATTTACATTTTATTATTCCTAAATAAAGAATCACTGTTTACAAAAATAATCACTACGTATGTACAAACTACCAACATACCTGGTATTTTGACATCATCATTCAATGCTACATGCCCGTGTAAACAAGAGTGCAGATCCATTGACACTTCGAAGAACCATCATCCTAGAATCGATGTAGGTCCCACAAACAATCTTGGACAAATCAAACATTTCTGGAGGAACTTGCAGCCGAACTTCATTAACCACAGCCTGTGCAGCCTCGATATCTTTGCTCAATGGCTCATTTAATACCAGGGACACATCAATGTCACTCGACATAAGTTTGGCCACCGGAAGACTCGAGGGTACTTCTCTCTCACGCAATACTTTCCTCCACTTCTTCCCAGAAAGTTTCTTCATTGCCGCTTCTTGGGCGCTGGTTGCAATTGCTGGGAGATTTTGGGTGCCATTTTCATTTTTGTCTGTCGTGTAAAGTCGTTTTCCAGATGTTAATTTGAATGTGGAATTTACTACGAGTTTTCCTTCAGTGCCGACTTTGTTATGCGGCCAATCTTTGCCAAGTAGAACGCTGAAGTTAATGTCGGAGGTGAATGAAAATGGCGGTTTTGGTTTTGATGGTTGGGTTATTGTAAGGTGCACGTCTCCAATGAGGGTACGTGTAGGTGGTTGGCGAGTTGTTAATCCTATGTGGCGCCCGGTGCAGTATACCAATCTCCATCTTCCAGGTAGCAACCTTAGCCAGTTCTGCACATAATAAAATTGTTGGTGGTTGTGCATAATAAGATATAGCAAAGTCTAAACTATAGTTGTACTATTTTGCAACCATAATTAATGAGTTAGTAAATTAAAAGGGGGAAAGAAATGTAACCTAGATTGACTCATATCTACCGGCACTAAAAGTTACCCCCCTTTTGGCCTGAACCAGGTCAAGAAATTTAATGCAAAGAAAATATGTTTTCATTACCTTTGGCTTCGAATGAGGATTCAACATCTCCATTAACTCAAAGAAGTAAGCAAGCCTCGTGCGCTGAATGAAAAACAGAAAAATCATTAATGGTTAACAAAGTTGATAGCACAAATGGTTACTAATGAAAGTAGCCAGAAATTTGAGGTGGGATTTTCAACCAATTACTTATGAATGATGCGATTTAGGTTGTGTTATCTCCAACAGACCAATAAGGAAAAGTAAAAAAAACAAAACAAAAAAAAAAAAAAAAAGAACTTTCTAAATGGAAACAGGACAAACAAGTCAGAAATCAGCCAAAGTGCATTTTAGAGCATGGTATTTACCTACAATACATCACTTTATTCACAAAAAAAAATTATTACTTAAATAATATAATCCCTGTGATCACATTTGGCATGCCACCAAACATATATCGACTCATACCTAAAACAACTATTTTGACAACCAACATGACTGACTCACCCATTTAGCAATGTCTACAGAAAATGCATGAGATGATTAAAAAACATTCTCTTAAACATTTAGCAATGTCTACAGAAAATCCATTAAAAACATTCTCTTAATCATTTAGCAATGATCTCTTGGCCTAGTGGTTAAGGGGGAGGTGGGAGGCTTTGCCTCTCTTGGAGGTCCAAGGTTCAAACCTTGGCATTGGCGAATATTACTAACTTGGTGATACTAACATCTAACTACTAATCAGCCGTTCAAAAAAAAAAAAAAAAAAAAAAAAAAAAAAAAAAGCAAGCTTTATTTAGATATAAAAACCTGTTGGTTGCCATATATATACTCCTCAGCAATTCTAACCGCTGTTGATCCCAGACTCCATCTGATGACATCCATTGATGGGTTCACTCGCCATCTCGGTCCACACAGAAATGGGTGTCTCAGAGCATCTAAACATCTGCAAGAAAGTACCGATGAATTAGCAGACTTAAGAAGTATTAAATCTTAGTTAGAGTTAAAACTAAAATTTCCATTTTTTTTTTTTTTTTTTTTTGCAAATGTTATAGTTAAAGTTTCCTATTTGACCATTACTATTGTTGCAACTAATCGAAGTAGTGAATCAAGTATAACATAACATCTCTCTTCCCACATTATTGCCATGTAGAATGTGTTGAAAGTCATTTCAAATAAATACTTCATAATAAGGGAATCTCAATTGTGTAGATTACTTTTGTATAAATACTTCAAAATAAGGGAATCATAATTGCGTAGACTACTTTCAAAGTACTTTTTAACTTAGATGTAACACTTTTAAACTATTTTAATCGAATGAGTTGATTTTGGAACATGTGAATATCTAACGGATATAATGCAAAACTATTTATTTAACTAAAGAGGGTCAAATGGACTAAACGAATTGAAAGCATCAAAAAGTGTGTTTTTAATGCATATAACCCCCTAAATCACTTTATCCACAAAAAAATAGTGTAATCATATTTAACACACCAACTGTTTATGAAAAATTCAGAAAAAATGTGTTTCACATGAACCCAACCCCGTACCAAACAGTACCTGTTCTGACCTTTTACCTAACCTGCCCAACCTTCCCCTTTTGCAACCTCTAGTTTAGCCCATCAATATATTCACCCAGGTCAAGTTATTGGGTATCATTTCATTAGACGAATTTTCATTTACTATACCTCAATCCTTCCAAACTTGCATACTTTTTAAACAATGAAAACGTGAGTTCTTAAAGAAGGGAAGAAATCTTAATTCTAATTAAATCTAATGTAAAAGAATGACATAATTCTCACTAATGCAAGAATTTAATAGAAATGAAAATCGCAATGTTTGAGTTGGCGCACAGGTTTAATGAAGTGTTCCGACTATATGCCAAATATCTAAGACGCCCTTTAATGAAGACAACAAAAGGATCATTGCCATCAGTAAATAGCAAAGATGGTGAAAAGAAAACAGCAGCAATTTTCAGGTATTATTTGCTGTAGTCTATATGCTTTTTTTACCTTATCCTATCAAGTGGTTTAGTTGCAAGAAGTAATGATAGCAGGTGCCAGCCCGCACCCCAGTTCCTATCTAGCATCTGTAAACATACAAGCACTCCTAAAATATATCAAAAAGGACAATGGTGCAAGTACAGACAATTATGACAAAGATATATGTGCTTACTTGCAGCCCAACATTTCCATGCGATGAATTCCTATTAAAAGTTCTTAGTAGAAATTCACGCAAACAGGAAGGATCATTTCCCTGATAGTTCACAAGAATAGATGGATATAAACTAAACTATGCACAAAAGATGTTCAATCACGTGTGAAAAATTCATTTGCTACCTAAAATAATAATCTAAATGGTATCTTACCTTATTGAGGAATGCTTTGAACTTTGTGAAGATAACCGGATCCATTAGCTCTCTCAGTATCATCTTTACCATGATGAATCCAACACATCTATTTAATATAAAGATTAGAATGAAGAACTTTCATATTATGGGGAAAAAAGCATATGATAATTTCCATCATCCATTTATTTTCCTCGCAGCGTACCTCATATCAAATGCAATCATCATTTGTTGTCTGTCTGTATTATTTGGACCATCCTCGAAAAAGTCAGCAGCATTCCCCAATATTCCTACCTGAAAATAAAGTTAAGGAGCTATTAGGAAACAAGCAGAACATATATCAAAAGAGGATGGGTGCTACTATCATTCCATCATCATGCAAATAAATGTTTAGAATCTTCAAATGGCAATGATCTCTCAAGAACATGTGATGAGATAGCATAGAAAACGTCTCCATCCATGGAGTGAAAGAATATAATGATCCTCAAAACATTCAAAACACTTTACCTGATGAGGAGAAAGTTAACAAACATGATTATTCTTCCTACAAGAGGAACTTATTATTTGTTTGATAACTTTTACTAGGGTTGGTTGCACTTTATAAATCACTTAAAGAGTCATCTAACTTTGAATAGTCATGAGAAACATCAACAAACAAGTGAAAGTTGTAGCACCAAACCCTTCAGCAGGAAATAAATTTAGTAACTTTAAGCAAATATACTTGCATTAATATATTCTGTAAACGGCACATTCATACTTCGAAAACAGTAAATACACAATAACGAAAGCTAGATACTCACTTTAATATGTCGATCGACTGGACTTATATGAACATTCTCCAGTCTGAGCTCTGTATGGGCAAGTCCATGACTATGTAAGTAATTTACCTGAAGTAGAAAATCAACAGAAGCATTAAATATCCTTCCAATCCCTATACAACTGTATTTATGCATGCGTGCACACACACACCCACACACACAAGTCACAACATAACAGATACAAGTCATAGAACATACACCAATTAGTAGATCTCTCATCAGAATTCGAATAACACGCAGTTGGCGAGAGACAGCTGGCCCACCAACTGTATCATCACCCACTCGTCTCACAGATTCTTCATCTAAAGCAAGTGTAGCTTCCAGTGTAGGTAACCAGTCTGTCTGGCGAAGCCAGTGCCTCAAAGAAAAACTTCCATGATACTGAAATGAAGAATAACAAAATCCAGAATTATTTCATCAAAAACATGGACTCATGGAGAATGAAGGGTATTTGTATCTTCACTACAACTAGGACCTATCACCTACCCCATGAACAAGAGTAAATGAGCCCTCATCCTCCATTGTTTGGGAACACACATAGCCATGAACTTGCATTGAATAAGAATGGTACATCAGTTTACGGCGGGCCAGTTTCTTTAGCACCTGTAAATCCATTTTGATGGCAAAGAATATGAGTGTGTTCATAAATGTATGCATGAAAAACACAAATTTCAATTAATACAATCAAACAAAAGCACCTGTATAGCGCGTTTTCCTCTGCGTTGTGCTTGAGCACTAGTAAGTCGTCTAAGCACCACTTTTGTGTTATGCAATGAGCTGCACCATCATTAAGTTAGATTTCCACAAGTGTATAACAAAGCTTTCCTGGTAAAAGCATACCTATCAGAATCTTTAATAATTGCTTCAAAAACAGCCTCATCCCCCTACATAAAGGCTCAAAACAGTCAACACAACAGTCAGAGTGATCTATGATAATACAGGATATCCAGAAACAAGTTACATAATTGCATACCCTTCCACCTAGACCAATGCTAACACGATCACAAATATTGAAATCAGAAAATTTAAACTTCATAGCATGGCTAAATTCTTCTCCCTCCAAAGAATCTGAAGTAGACACACTAGCATCGTCCTCAAATTCCAGTGGAGATAGAGCTTCTCTTGATGATGAACACCTGATTTGTGATCTTCGTTTCCCAAACGAGTCAAAGTTTGCTCGCATTCGAGGCAAGCAACTTGGTTTTATCAGTGTTGTCGGCAAATTATTACGGTAACGTGTTACTTCCAAAGTTTCAACAAGCCCAAATGAATGCATTCCGTATAAAGCCATTTGATTTAAATTTTAATTCTGAGCAATGCACTGCAATAAAACTTGCAAAGTCATAACCAAGGCAATCTAGACTCAAGTAGCTCCAACTTTCCATGCATAAAATAAAACCTTAACACTCCTGATCTATGACTTATTTTATGAGACTTCAAATTCAAATGCTTAGGCATTATGTTAATCCCAACAAAATCTGTACACTTTCAGAGCAAAATAAGAAAGCAATTAGCAGTTTCAAACCATTCAGCTGAAAAACACCTCTTTAAAGTGACCAACTCATTCAGGAAAACGACAACTACCCAATTGGCAGAAACTAGTAAACACTTAACAGCTCATGTACCACCTAGAGCATTTTTTACTCTGTTTCTTCAAGTATGATGCTGTTTGGAAACCAAATGCCAACTACAATGGTTAATCCTTACCACTACTGAAAGATTCAAGTGTACAAACTATAAACCATTCAAAAAAAGAGAAATCTTTCACTTTGACCTTCAAAAATGCATCTGAATCCAAATCAAAGCAAACTATTACAATTTTCCAAGTAATTTCAACACGCCATATAAGGAACTCACCAGAACAACTTGATAAGCACACAACTTTTCAGGGCAAACATCAAACATCTATGTAATCAAAATGCACAACTTGAGCAAAATCCAAGTTAAGATCAAACAACCACCAATTGGCATCCGATATCATGTACGAGCAATCAAATTAGGGTAAACGTAGTCAAATCACAAACCGTAAACCTACGTCGAACTAATTCACCTATCAATCAACGAGAACACAGAAATCAATCATTCTATCTACGCAGCGATGAATCAAATTGAACAAAATCTATGAGTAGAAGAAGGAAGACTGACTGACTGACTGACCTAATCAAATTGACATGAGGAGAAAGAGAAGCGGTTAATTGGAAATTGGGGATTGTGAGTGATGGATCATATGTATGTATGTATGTATGTATGTATTGAGATTTTGAGAGTGTGAGGGTTGCGTGTGTTAGGTTACGTCTGTAACGTCTCGACGTGAGCCTCTCGCATGTCTACGTCGGTTTGGCGTGAGTGTTAGCAGGCAATAATATCTGATAATAATATGGAGCCCCCGAACATCGGGTTGTCTTGTTGTGTTAACGGATTGAATTTGGTTGTAATTTGGAATTTTAAATAGATATTTTATGGACCAAAAATTGTTTGTTACCGGACCCGGAAAAGATTTGGAGCTTTAGAACATTGGTGTTGCCACCGAATATTTGGAGCTTTAGAACATTGGGGTTGCCACCGATTTGCTATTTTCACACGCAAAACTGGTTTGGAACAGGGTTTGATAAAACTTATATGGAACGTTTGAAAAGCTAGTCATTATATAATGGTTGTATGATTGTTTCTGGTCATTTAAAGTTGGTTTTTGTTTACCATTTTGTTCTCGTGAGTTGGTATAGTTATGTATTTGATGTTTTGATTTAATGACAACCCTTAAAAATACATTAAAAACGTCAAAAAAGTCGTGACAACGATAAATGCTTTCAAAACATTGTGGAATCTTAAAGTGGGCACTTATCCATTCGTGTTGGTGCATCATCAAGCAAACATTCTACTGTGAGAATTTTTACAAACAATGAATAACCTTAATATTCTACCAAAATTTGGTTATGTGAAATATCAAAAGGTCAAAACCGAGCAAGATGCAAAAATTGTGGTATATTGTTCAAACCATAGTCAAATTCAACTTTAAGAAATTATATAGGAAATACTTCAAGTCAATGATAAGCACTACGGCTCAATGTCAAGCAACAATGGAGAATGATGAAAGTATTTAATTTCGACGTAAATACAGTTTGGGGTCAAATGACAAAATTCATGATTCAAGAACATTTTGTTGATGTAAATATTATATAATTATTACGTAGTTATTGTGCATAATTCTTGATATCATTTTCTTGAATTACTAAGATATATTTGTTAGTGATAATGAGAATGATATTAGGTTATTCAAACAATATCATAGTATCATAGCTAGGCTCTATACCCAAACCCATAAACCATGACATAATCACCGCCTAAGTCTGTATTTCCTAACCATCCGTTCATTTTCGGTTGCCGCAAACATTGTTAATTTGATCGCCGCTTTGCATATGATTGACTATGTTTGGTTACGTGCTCGATCGCAAAGAAAAGGACAATGACTCACCTTTGTGATTTCTTTATTGGAATTAGTTATTAAGCATGAGTGCTTGCTTGCCTTTTTTTCATTATAGAACTTATATCCATTTTTGGTTTAGCTAGTTGCTTGGTTTAACCTAATACCACCAGCATATTCTTACCTCACGCACTCAGGTTAGGCTCCTTTTTTGACTGCCCCACGTCAACCTTGGAGGCCTACATACGGACACGACATGACACACTCATATTGGAAAGGCATCTCATACTTGGTACATGGATACAGGGGCATCTAATCACTTTACTACCAATCAATAAGCTTATTTCTCCTATTGTGTCGAGTCCTATTAGTTCAATATTTGTTACTCATGGACATTGTTTACCGGTTTTTAGGGTCAGAAAATACCAACCTACCATCTAAATCGAAATCACTTCGCCTGGACAATGTCCTTCACACACCAAATATTTTTAAAAACCTTATCATTGTTTGTCAATACACCATTGACAATCATCAGTCTGTTGAATTTGACCCTTACGAATTTCCCGTAAAGGATTAGATGAGTAGGGAGATTCTAAGCCGACACAATAGCTCGAGCCATTTATACCCTCTCACCAATATCGATTTTGCATTTGCCTTTCATGTTTCATAGAACCAAGACTTTTGGCACCAAAGACTCGGTCATTTGGGTCTTCCTATTTTAATTATTTTACATTCTAGTAAACTTGTTTCTTGTCATAATCGTTCCAGCTATTAACTTTGCTACTTTGTCAAATTTCCAAGCACAAACAATTGTCATTTTAATGATTTTTATTTCTTTTACTTTGATTTTATTTGATATTATGGCATTGTAAGTTTTAAAAGTCTCTAATCACTAGCAAACACAGGTTATAAGTATTACATGGTGCTTAGAGATGATCTCACCAACTTCACTTGGGTTTTTCCCTTTGAAATTTAATGGCGAAACATTCACCAAATTCTCCCAATTTCACACGTTTGTTTAAACACACTTCAACATTTCCATTAAATCTTTCTAATATGACTTAGGAGATGAATTCAACAGTCATAGTTTCAAAAAAAATTACCCTATTAATACGCCCTTCAATTTCGATTGTCATGTCCATGCACTTCCCTACATGATGGGATATCTGAACGCATGATTCATAAACTCATTGACATCATGTTTTGTCTAATCACTCACTCCTTATTAACACCCAAACTATGGGCTGAAGCGCTTCACACTAATTCATACCTACATACATCCTTCCATGTAAAAGCCTTAAATTCACATTCCTTACAGCTGCTCTCTATCATTTCCACCCAACATACAATCATTTACATGTGTTTAGTTAAGCTTGCTATCCGAATACCACCTCCACTCATCCCTAAAAAGTAGCCCCAACGTCCACACTTTGTGTTTTTCTTAGCTACCCACTCAACATTGTGGTTATAAATGCTTTGATGTGACTACAAGAAAAGTAATTATTTCCTAACATGTTACCTTCGATGAAACCATATTCTCCAAGTAAACTCCACCTTACTCTCACATATATTCATTTCTAAACTCTAACATCTCACCCACACCTTCCAACCACCAATCTCTCATTTACCAACCACTCTCGCTACCACTTACGTTCCGCCAACCCACCCTACACTGGTCTCGCCCACATCTCTGCCCACCACCACACCTACAAACCATCATTTAGCCATACCTGACCCACCCCCGCCCCACCCCTTCTCACCCCATGATGACAAGATCACATCATGGGATCACCAAAACTCGCATCCCCATGAACTTATACATCTTCATAGACATCATTAAATCTCCCCTACCAAAATTCTATATGTCACACCCCTAGTTATGTGAATTGATCCGACTCATTTGATTATTTTATTCAAAAAATCATTTCAGAGATCTTTGGCAACGGAAATTCATTTGTAAATAATATCATAATAATGTTTTGAGAATCAAGTCAAGCCTAAAAAATGAATCATTCTTTGATTCATAATAAGATTTACAAGAAATCATTTTCATATTATAAGCCATAAGATTCATAACTAAAGATGCATCCATCTCAGCTTCTAGGTTGTTAACTCCAACATTTGGCATTAGATACACCTTCAAAGTTGATAATGTAGCATGTTCTAATGTCACAATTTGTTTAATTATTCTTTACCGATAAAGTTTTGAAATACAAAATGAGCAAAAGCTAGTAAATAGCATTCATTAGACTCAAAGCATTTCGTAAGCAAGCATGGAATTTAATGTAGATTACCCATACTAGGCACATAAGATTACTATCATGGGTAGCATAGTAACTACCATACTTATTGTTATAATAATATTTGTATATCCTGTAAGATTCGAAATTTTTAATTTTCCAGAAACATAATTCATAGGAAATATTAAAATTTCTAAAGGCGTCTTTTAAAAGCATTCTATCTTAAACATGGTTGAAGTTTAGGCATTTGCTTATCCTACAAAATCCTAATCACTTAAACTCATGGCTCTAATACTAAAAGAAAACTGTCACATGCTGGGGGTGTACTCGACCCAGGGTATGAAACTATGGTCTTAATGGAAAATTTGGATACAAAACTATTTTTTACAACATTAAAAAATGTTAATGGAATGATCAAACTTTAATAAACATGAAAGGATTGGAATTTGGGATGTTAATTGACAAAAAATGAGAACCAATGTTATCAAAAATTGATTTAACAAGATGGAACTGAAATCAATGGTTAATGATTGTTATAAATTAGTAAGTGCGTCTAATGGAACTCAAAATAAATGTTGGTTTGGGTCTTGGGCCAAAAATAGTCAAAATTTGTGATTTTGAATGCAAAGGACAAAGATTGGATTTTGGACATCTTGCTATCAGAAAATTTAGTCATTTTGGACGGGTCATAACTTGGTCATATGGAGTCTGAATGGGTCAAACTTTATATCTAAAAGTAATTTCATAGAGTTGTCTAACTAACACAAGTGGTCTCGTGCTAATCCAACATCGTTTGTTTCCTACGCAGAATGTTTGTTTGTGTTAGAGAGGTTACATTTCACTCATACTTCATCCATTTGAAGTGATTATTTTTCTAGGATTTAAAAGTCTTAACTTTCAACAATATCTAATATGCGACGTTTCGAAATCGGTTCGACCTCTAAGCAACCTACTTAAGATCAATATGCAATCAATTCTGCATGTTGAATTATATTAATAAAATTTGAACTTCAAGATTTAAAACTAAATATCTAAAAAGAGTTAAAGGATGTGTTCATTGGTGGATTCTAAGACGTTTAATGATAAAAATCCAAATGTTAAATAATCATTTAACTTGAACTTATATGTGTGTACAATATGGGAAATAGATAACAATAAGAGCATGATAAGGACATGAAACTTAAATAAATGGGATTGAAAACTTTTATGGATGGACATTAAAATTGGAATAATAAACAAACAATGTATTTCTTAAAATAAGTATTTGGTTGGATATTAAGGGATAGACTACGAGGATTACAATCAATTAGGTCTTCTAGAAATTTACTAATCCTATTTTGTTTTATTAGTAGTGACTTGTTGATATTGTTTGTGGACTATTTGCATAGTGTTACTACTATGGTGAGTTTCACAACTCTTTTTGATATGTGTTACTACTATTTGGATTTGGACTTAGACCTGTACTTGGGGCATGTCGTCATTAGGTTTGGTTATGAGTTTGTGTTGGTGTCTATAACTTATTATGTTCTCATTCACAATATTATTTGTCCATGACTTGAACGATAATATATTTTGTACTTTTAAACCAGTGAACTCACCAACGTATGCTGACTTTTTAGTGCATGTCTTTTTAGGTAACAAGATCAGAAGTGGTCAGAGCTGTAATTGTCCGTACTTGTAAAGAACTTAAACGTGACAACGGTATGATAATACGATATGATGACAATGCTACAGTTGTGATTGATCAAGAAGGAAATCCAAAAGGAACTCGAGTTTTTGGTGCGATTGCCCGAGAATTGAGACAGTTCAAGAGCATATAGATAGATGTTTGATGTACTTGGAATTGGGGACTCTTAGCCGAGATCGCTCTTTCAAGAGCATATAGATAGATGTTTGGTTTTTGTATTATATTTTATATTTATTTGGATTGTACTTTGGTTGGATTTGTATTCGTGCTTGGTTGTTTCGATTTGGAACTTTGGATTGTTTTGCGCATGTTTGGAATGATGTTATTGTATTAACTGTTCTTAACATTTGTTCTTTTATGTCTGACGACATCATGATTTTTTGATAGAGAATTCCTTTACAGATTTTCTTCGACCTCCAATGTGTTATGATGATTTTGTCCGTCAAATCCTCGTATTTCCATTACCAACAGGGGTGTTAGAGATGCTTGGAAACAATGAAATAGATAAATTATTCTATTAAAGAAATAGACAAATTAAAAGTGAGATTTTGATACTTAAAAATACGTAACTAGTATAAAAAATGGATATTAAAAACCAGTTCAAACTGTTAAAGTCGAACCATCAAACCATTAAAATCATCAAAACCGGCCCGTCAAACCGTCAGATCGAACAATGAAAATCCCTAGTATCAAATAGATAAGGTCATTGTGTCAAATAAATTTCATCATTTGTTATATTTATTCATGATTATGTTTATCGGTTATATTATTTATACTATTTTTTGTTTTTGTTTTTATATATTATATTTTTGTCATTATTTTATCATTATATTTAACAATTGAAAATACAATAATATTATTTCATCAATGTGTTTTTTAAAACTTATCATTTTAGAACAACAAAACATTATTCAGGAAAACACAATGACGATTAGAAAAACATAGCTAGAGATTTTATTATTGTGGTTTATGTTTTATATACTTTGTGTTATTTTGTCAATGTTTTTAATATGTTAGATAAATTAGTTGTTATTTTATCATTACGTTTTACATACTAAAATTACACAACAATGCTTTTCAAATGTGTTTTTTAAATTCATCATTTTAGGAAAAACATAATCGTGTTCAAGAAAACACAATAACGCACGAAAAGACTCAATGAAGTGTAGAAAAGACACAATGACAAGCAATAATCATATAAGCTAGAAACATAAAAAGGGTAATTTTGTATCTACCGAACCGCCATACTCAGGTAACCGGTCTAGGTTCCAAGTACATCAACACCCCATAGCTACTTAGGGCCGCAACGCTTTTATGATGTATAAAACACAATGGTACTTGTTTTAAATATATAAAAGCTCATTTTTATGATGTAATTTTTATATAAAGTTAATGTCATACATACAAGTTATTAACGTTAAAAAAATGAAGAAATTTGAATAAAAAGTTAATAAAAGTGACTGTCTAAAATACCTTCAAACAAACCTTTTTCATAATTTAATCTCAACTATAGATTGATAAAATTAATAATTAAGATTGTTTCATACACTTTTTAAATTAGAAACTCGGTTCATTTGAACCCTTAATGCTATTACTATGATACTTTTATTTTGAAAACCAAATTTAAATGTTTATGTTTCTTGCAGCATCACCCAAACACGTCTAATTGCTTCTGGCTTCTAATGCATGTCAATAACGATATTATCACGGTAGTACAACTGGTGAGTTCCTACACTGTAAACAAGGTATTACATTACAGGCCATCAAGCACCTTTCTACTTTTCAATCTATGTAAAGAGACGTATAATGCGGATTGGAGAGGACGAATAACTAGCACGACAACGACATTAACTCCTATAACGAGCAGTATTAAAGGTTGGCAGGCTTGTATAAAATAGCTAGTCATTTACGGCTTGTGTGTCAGATCATATAAATTAGCTCGTCAAAACTAAATGGAATTTGACTCGAGTTGCTAAAATGCTCAAGATAAGTTCTAGCTCGCTCATATAAAAACTCAAAGTAATTTAGTTTGCGAGCTTATTGACGCATGAGCTTATTTGGCTCGAGTAACTCACTCACTATCTTGTATAATAACTTTTTTTTAAATATAGTTACACAAAACCACTCATTTCCACCATACAATACAATGATATCTAGTTCCAATAAAGTATTACACAAAAACCACTAGGGTTTCCTCATTTTCACCAAATGATTCACACAAGCATCAATATAATGATCATTCTTACTCTCATCTCCAAACACTCTTTTCATATCTCTTGCATTTGCCCTCAACTCCTCTCCTTCTTCACTCACTACCGCTAACTTAATTGACTCAGCAACCGAGTCGCTCGTAAAAGACCCGTCTTTCTCGTTTCGAGGAATCTCGACTCCCAATTTCTTTCCACTCAATAACCTCACATTCAAACCTTGGTCATTCATAACAGGAAAAAGTATTAAAACCCGCCCAAACGAGAGCCCTTCAATAGCCGAGTTCCAACCACAATGAGTCAAGAATCCACCTATTGATGAATGACTCAGTATCCTTACTTGTGGGACCCACCCAACGTGAACAACCCCCTTACCCTTGATCCTCTCAAGAAACCCGTCAGGAAACTGAGTTGACTCACTGATCGACTTTCTTATCACCCAAAAGAAAGGCAAACCCGAACGCTCTAAACCTAAAGCCAACTCAATGAGTTCGACTTGACTCAAAACCGCTTCACTTCCAAGCGCAACATAAACAACTGAGTTAATCTGTTGTTCATCTAGCCATTTTCTAATAAATTCCCAATTTTCATAATCATCAAACTCGTCATTCTCTAGTGACGGGGGCAAAACGCCAACAGGGATAACGGGCTTTTGATAAAGCTCACAAACAAAATCAAACCACTCAGGTTCAAACTCATAACTTGTTCTGAATAAAACCAAATCACACCCGTCGATCGAGGCTAGAAACCTTATGGTATCCGACACGCCCGATTCATTCCCAACCGCCCCCTCTGTGTACTTTGTTACCTCGTGGATATGGTACCTAATATCCGATTCAAACGGGACCCATTCAGGCACCTGACAAAAATCCTCAGCCTTTGACCTTGTATCTTTGCCATTCAACAATAAAGATGGAGGGCCAAGAAAAGCCTGTGTTGCAGCAGTGAAAAGACTAAAGTAAGCAGTTGAGACACCAAATCTTGATGCAAGTGAGGGGATCCAATGGGAAGCATAGTCAAAAATAATCCAGTCAACTCTTGGTGTTGCAGTTTGAAGAAAAGTCAACACAAGGGGTTCCAGAAGGTCAAATGCTATTTTTAGAAACTGGGCTTTTTGGTAAGGTATATCCATGGAAGACTCTGCAAATTCTTGTAAACTTTCCACTTTTGGAAATGGGAGTGAGACTAGATTGATAATATGGGAAAGTTTAGGGGGTATTTTGGGAATTCTCTCTAGATTTCTTGGTGTGGAAATGTAAGAAATTTTGTGGCCTCTTTGAGCCAAAATCTTGGAGAGGTGAAAGAAAGGTATCAGATGGCCCATGGCTAGCCATGGGAACATTACTATGTGAAGAGGTTTTTCGTCCATCGCGGTAAAAAGTGAACCCAGGTGCACCTATACGGCTTAGTGGCTCGAACCCATCACCTTCAGGTTACAATAAATCTCACCCAATGGCTCTTGTTTACTCCACATAAGAACTGGAAGCTTAAAGAAGATAGAAATGTCAGTGGTTCTTGTTATCATCCCTATGAATGAGAACTTTTTAGAATAAACATATAACAAGTGGACCAAGGAGCCATGTTTGACCAAGGATAAAAAGTACCAAGATAAAAGAATATATAACAAAAATATGTATATTAAATAGAAGATAAGCTTATTATTGATGAGCATATATCATACTTTACTTCCTGTCATGATCAGAATAGAAAAACCTTTCTTGATTAGATTTTATTTAATAATGTAACGTTTAATAATGTAACAGGTTGGTTCACACGCGTCATGAATAAGCTATTGGTGAATTCTGATACTTTTTTCAGGCGAAAAAAGGTTGTGTTAAAACGGATCAGGTCAAAGAAAACAAGAGGAATAACGGTTTCATATTTTTTCCTCAATAGCATGAACTATATTGTAAATTGTAAATTTGGACCAGAAGTTGACCATGTTTATGTTTTTGCTATATTTACCCTTTCATTTTTAATCAACAAAAAATAATAATCAAGTAATGGGAAGAAATAATATAAAATATATAATAAACTACCAAATCATTTTCATGTTTACATATAATAAATGAATGAAATAATCAAATATAGTAAAACGTCAAACAAACTAAAAAATTTAAACATAAATTTGAACTAAATTAACAGAATAGAAAGTAAATTAGAATCGAGGATTTGCACCTGCAGCCTTAGAAAAATCAGAACACGAAAATCAGAAGCCTTCGACAGAAAAGTCATTGCAGCTGTAGTTGTCAATGTTCAACAAAAGCCATTTACTAAAATAAATACAAGTTTTAAGTGGAATTCTTCTAGATTTTCTCTTCTCCAAATCTTCTTCATTATGCAGAAGAAGCAAAACAGGTGGTTCAGGCCTGTTGAGGCTGGTTCAACCCGCTTTAATCCAGTTCAGGCCAGTTTTTTTCTAGTGCTCTAATTCTGGCAGGTTCACGCTGATTTTGGCACCCAACTGGACCAAGGGAGTAAGGGACTCGCCTCACATGTGCCTGATGAAGAACATCTCCTTCCATCAGTTTGAAGCCCCTAATATACTTTCTGTAATCATTTTTGACATACATTGTTATAAAAACGATTTTGGACCAACCCATTTAGACATGTACAAAAAAATTGCCTGTTTTGACATGCTAGTTCCTACCCAACCCTCCTGCTTCTGCCACCCATAGGAAACAGTATAAGGCAGTTCAAGTTATACTAGATCAAGCTAAAGCAATAAAAAAACATATCCCTTTTCGTTTATTCTTTATGGCTCTAGGATTTTAACAAAACAGCAAGTACAGTATATATGACGTTTGCATCTATGTTATTATGATGATCAAGCAACTATAAAAAGGGTATGATTTACCTACTTACCTCATTTGCAAGCACGAGTTCAAGATCCAATCAAAATACGATGTTCATAGGTACTCAAATAGATTGGAAGAACATTCGCCATCTCTTGCTGAAAACCAAATGCCCTTCTTCAATCATGTCATTCAAGTACTGAAGTGCTTCATTCGTTCGACCACAATCACATAACAATCTTATAAGTCCCTCATATAATGCTCCATTGACCGCCATTTTTCTCTTAAACATTTCTTCAAACACCAAAACCGCTTTGGATACATCATTACTGCTACAATATCCATTAAACATAATGGTGTAAGTCATTACATCAAGTTTCCCATAGTTGTCTTCATTCAACAGCCATCTTTCAAAAAAGTTCGGCATTAGCCACACTACTTTGCTTCCAGTAACTATCTAATATGATATTACAAACACTTGAACCATTTACAAAACCATTAACCGTTAAAATATCTTCAAATAACCTCAAAGCATCATCAGTTTTCCCCTTTTCACATAGCCCCATAATCACATATCTACCTATTTCATCAACACGAACCAACCCCTTTTTCCTTTGAATTTTAAAGAACTTCATAGCATCTTCATCCCTACCACCTCGAAAAAGCGCTTTTATAAATGAACCATAAACACAAACTTCAGGCAAAGTTCTACCACACATCATCTTCTTCAACAAAACTTCAGCCTCATCAAGTTTCAAGGCATTGCACAAAGCACGAAAATAAGATTCGTATGCCATTATTTCTGGAACAACACCCTCACAATTTAACTGAAAGATCGCTCTTCTACCCTCCTTTAACACCATTTTTTTCTCCCTAAATCCTTTTACAGAATCATGTTTTATCAACTTTCTGAACAACTTATTAGCTTCACGATATTTACCCGATTTGCAAAGACCATGAAGAAAGGTTCCATATACACAAATATCAATAACAAATCCATTTTTAACAAGTTTCCTCAACACCAAATCAGCTTCACCCAAAGCCCCATTTCTACAATAACACTGAAACATCAAAAAGTATGTCCAATTATCAACTGCCATACCTTTATCATACATCTCACTCACAATATCTTTAGCTAATAATCCCTCATCACCATTACACAAAGCTGCACATAAAGCAACATAGCTCTGCCTCTCCAAACAAGTCCCACCACCCATCACAATTCTGTCATAAACATATTTAATTTCATCAATTCCACCAAATTTACAAACTAAAATCACATAATCTGAAAAATTCAATCTTTTCACTGACCCACAAATTTCTGCCCACACAGTCTCAACATCATCAATTGTCCCATCTTTAAGTAAAAGATCAAACACTAAACTATATAAAAAGGGCTCACTTACTCTTCCTCTTGCCTTCAAGTGTGAGATTATGGCTTTCGTTCTACCAATTTTCTTGATTTGGGAGAGGTAATCGATTATGACGAGCGATGCTGCGGAATTTAACAAATGGGTTTGGGAAAATAATGAATCTAGAGTGGTTAGAGATGAATGATTTTTGGGGTTTAACGAGAGAAGCTTGATTTGATCGAGTACAGATTGCAAGAACGTCAAAGGGGGTAACGGTGACGGAGATGCTAGCGGTGGCGGTGGCGGTGGCGGTGGCGATTTGATCTCCGTCGAGAAAGAGGCGGAGATGAGGAAGGAGAGAGGTCGCCGGAGATGCAATGGAGAGAATGAGTAGAGCTTCATTAGGAGAAAGAGTAACGAGTGTTTCAGTTATTTTACACCCTCAAACGCAAATTGAAATTCAAACCTTAAATACGACATTAATTAAAATTAACCCTAATGATTTTCATATGGGTTAATTGTACTGTGGTTAAGTTTGATTTCATTTTTTGTTTTAAGATTTTGAGAAATTATAAGATCGGTTCACATGTTTATTAAAACATAACAAGAGAGGTTCATGTCGTGAATGAACATTGATTTTTTCTTTTAAACTTTTTAAATTGTTCATGATGTGAATAAACATTGATTTTTCTTTTAAACTTTTTAAATTGACTAAAGTGCCATTTTTAAGTTAAAAAAAGAAAGAAAGAAAGGGAGATAGGGACCGAGGGATGAAGGGGGGAGAGAAAGGTGGTGGGGGATCGAAGGTGGTGGTCATAGGCGGATCTTTATAGGGGCCGGGGGGGGGGGGGGGGGCGCCGCCCCCCCTGTTTTTTTAGCCCGTAGTGTTAAATTTAGTCGATAGTGTAAATTTTTGGTCAGGTAGTGTAAATTTTTATATAAATATCAAGTTCGCCCCCCCTAAAAAAAATTGATTTCACCCCCGCCCCCCCTACGAGAAAGTTCAAGATCCGCCACTGGTGGTGGTGATTGTGTGATGGTGGTGGTGGATCAAAGGTGGTGATGATCGTGTGGTGGTGGTGCTCGTGTGGCGGTGACGGTGAATCATAGGTGGTGATGATTTTGTAGTAGTGGTGGTGGTGGTGGATCAAAAGGTGGTGGTGCTTGTGTGGTGGTGGTAGGTTCAGAGGCATGAGAAAGCAACCATGATGGTAGGTCGGCAGGAGGTGCGAACTTTTGGTGGTGACAAATTGGTGACGATGGTGGTAGGTGTCGACGGCAGGAAGTTGTGCTGACGGTAGAAGGTGGTGGTGATGGTGGTGGAGGATTAGTAAGGTTAATGGAGAAAGGGTGAAGGATGAAGATGAAGTGGTGGGTGGGTCCTACCTTATAATTTACTCTATTGTTTAATAGTTAAGGGCATTTTAATCATTTTACATGCATTTAATGGATTTTTTAACGGTCATCCAAGCTAAGAAATTTTTGTGATACGTTTTGTCAAACGTTTGAATCGACATTATAATTTCTCAAACCTAAGTACCAAAAGTTAAATCAGGCTTAAGCACAAAAACCTTTCATGTAATTAACTCTTTTCATCTTTGTATATAAATATTAAGAGTTTTATATATTTAATCTAATCTACTACTAATACTAATAAATGATTATATTAGGTGGACACATGTTATCATGACATTAATTCTACTATTTATTTTACCGCCCAAATCATTTATTAACTATCCTTAAAAAAACCCCGTGTATTACACGGGGATAGTAAAATATATAAATATAAATATGTATATACTTCTAGTTATTGAAAACACTTATTATATATAAAACAATTTTAGAAGGTTTGATGTACATAGTATCTTTGTTTTTACAAATGAGAAATAAGTTAGGAAACAATGATATTTTTTTTAAATAAATAAAAATTGAAACATTAGTCATAAACTTAATTGTGAATAAATTGATGTCTTGATTGTTAGGGGGGGGGGGGGGCGCCGCCCCCCCTGTTTTTTTAGCCCGTAGTGTTAAATTTAGTCCGATAGTGTAAATTTTTGGTCAGGTAGTGTAAATTTTATATAAATATCAAGTTCGCCCCCCCCTAAAAAAAATTGATTTCACCCCCGCCCCCCCTACGAGAAAGTTCAAGATCCGCCACTGGTGGTGGTGATTGTGTGATGGTGGTGGTGGATCAAAGGTGGTGATGATCGTGTGGTGGTGGTGCTCGTGTGGCGGTGACGGTGAATCATAGGTGGTGATGATTTTGTAGTAGTGGTGGTGGTGGTGGATCAAAAGGTGGTGGTGCTTGTGTGGTGGTGGTAGGTTCAGAGGCATGAGAAAGCAACCATGATGGTAGGTCGGCAGGAGGTGCGAACTTTTGGTGGTGACAAATTGGTGACGATGGTGGTAGGTGTCGACGGCAGGAAGTTGTGCTGACGGTAGAAGGTGGTGGTGATGGTGGTGGAGGATTAGTAAGGTTAATGGAGAAAGGGTGAAGGATGAAGATGAAGTGGTGGGTGGGTCCTACCTTATAATTTACTCTATTGTTTAATAGTTAAGGGCATTTTAATCATTTTACATGCATTTAATGGATTTTTTAACGGTCATCCAAGCTAAGAAATTTTGTGATACGTTTTGTCAAACGTTTGAATCGACATTATAATTTCTCAAACCTAAGTACCAAAAGTTAAATCAGGCTTAAGCACAAAAACCTTTCATGTAATTAACTCTTTTCATCTTTGTATATAAATATTAAGAGTTTTATATATTTAATCTAATCTACTACTAATACTAATAAATGATTATATTAGGTGGACACATGTTATCATGACATTAATTCTACTATTTATTTTACCGCCCAAATCATTTATTAACTATCCTTAAAAAAAACCCCGTGTATTACACGGGGATAGTAAAATATATAAATATAAATATGTATATACTTCTAGTTATTGAAAACACTTATTATATATAAAACAATTTTAGAAGGTTTGATGTACATAGTATCTTTGTTTTTACAAATGAGAAATAAGTTAGGAAACAATGATATTTTTTTTTAAATAAATAAAAATTGAAACATTAGTCATAAACTTAATTGTGAATAAATTGATGTCTTGATTGTTAGGGGGGGGGGGGGGGCGCCGCCCCCCCTGTTTTTTTAGCCCGTAGTGTTAAATTTAGTCCGATAGTGTAAATTTTTGGTCAGGTAGTGTAAATTTTATATAAATATCAAGTTCGCCCCCCCCTAAAAAAAATTGATTTCACCCCCGCCCCCCTACGAGAAAGTTCAAGATCCGCCACTGGTGGTGGTGATTGTGTGATGGTGGTGGTGGATCAAAGGTGGTGATGATCGTGTGGTGGTGGTGCTCGTGTGGCGGTGACGGTGAATCATAGGTGGTGATGATTTTGTAGTAGTGGTGGTGGTGGTGGATCAAAAGGTGGTGGTGCTTGTGTGGTGGTGGTAGGTTCAGAGGCATGAGAAAGCAACCATGATGGTAGGTCGGCTGGAGGTGCGAACTTTTGGTGGTGACAAATTGGTGACGATGGTGGTAGGTGTCGACGGCAGGAAGTTGTGCTGACGGTAGAAGGTGGTGGTGATGGTGGTGGAGGATTAGTAAGGTTAATGGAGAAAGGGTGAAGGATGAAGATGAAGTGGTGGGTGGGTCCTACCTTATAATTTACTCTATTGTTTAATAGTTAAGGGCATTTTAATCATTTTACATGCATTTAATGGATTTTTTAACGGTCATCCAAGCTAAGAAATTTTTGTGATACGTTTTGTCAAACGTTTGAATCGACATTATAATTTCTCAAACCTAAGTACCAAAAGTTAAATCAGGCTTAAGCACAAAAACCTTTCATGTAATTAACTCTTTTCATCTTTGTATATAAATATTAAGAGTTTTATATATTTAATCTAATCTACTACTAATACTAATAAATGATATATTAGGTGGACACATGTTATCATGACATTAATTCTACTATTTATTTTACCGCCCAAATCATTTATTAACTATCCTTAAAAAAACCCCGTGTATTACACGGGGATAGTAAAATATATAAATATAAATATGTATATACTTCTAGTTATTGAAAACACTTATTATATATAAAACAATTTTAGAAGGTTTGATGTACATAGTATCTTTGTTTTTACAAATGAGAAATAAGTTAGGAAACAATGATATTTTTTTTAAATAAATAAAAGTTGAAACATTAGTCATAAACTTAATTATGAATAAATTGATGTCTTAATTGTTAATTACCATAAAAAGCATGAAAGTAGTTTGAGCAGAAAAATAAAAATTTTAATGCTTTAAAAGTATTAGTATTAGAGTAAAAATATATTAAAAAAATCAAAATAACTAATTTTTGAATTCTCTCTCCTTCCATTTCTCTTATCTTAAACATTCAATATTTTTTAAAATTGATATTTTTTATAAAACATATCTTTTAATTAACTAAGAATTAAATATTTTGTTTAAAAAGCACTTTTTTGAAGAAAAAAAGATTGTTAAAAACTATGAAATTTTTAAAAAAACATACCTTTTTTCACATACAAAATTTTATAATACTGATCCTTTTATAAAAATAAAAGTTTTATATAAAACCATTTTTCTAAAAAAATTAAAAAAATAACTAAAACCCAGAATTTTTAAATAATCAGATGTTTATAAAAATAATAATTTGTCAAAACAAACTTTTAATAGATAGGAAAAATTATTATAAGAGTTATCATAGAGGTTGATGCATACCAAAGAGCTATCAGCATACATACTAAAGTACAAAATAAGTTACATCGGAGGTTTTAACAAAAGCACTAAGAAATTCTCTAAGTGTCAAATCTTCCGAAGCCAAGACCGTTTCTTCCGAAGCCAAATATGAAGTTTTTCGAAGCTTCAATACAAAGTCTTTTGAAGCTAAAAGACTGATTTTTTTCGAATACAGAGAAGACATGTTTTTTTTTTACATGCTTTTGACAAAATCTTAATCACTTTCCGCTGCCATCTCTGAAAACTCACCAACTTATACAAGTTATTGATAATTCTATACTTTTGTCAACTGTAGATTATGGTCTTAGAGTAGTAACTTTCTACTTTTTATTTTTATCCTTTTTGTATTAGATAAGGATGTGAGCTATGGCATGTTATAGTTACAGGTCAAAAGGCAATATGTCTTTTGACTTTACATTGATCTTGTTGTCTAGATTAGTGTTCTTGTTGGCCTTCAAAGTATGGCCGGCTGTAGGATGTAGTATAAATTATCTTATGTATCAGTCCTTAGGGACTAAGCCTTGTAACATTGGTAAAACACTTGAGAGCAATATACATCATTCTTGAAAACCAAACACTTTGTGTTCTGCTTGTGTTTTTTACTTTTGTTCATTGTTTTATTTGTCAGTTCACTATCTGATCTGCTAAGTGTTGTTTGTTTCTCTCCAACCTTGTGAAACTATTCCTGAACCCCGAAATCAGCCAAATTTTTCCATGCACCTTCAAAGGCAACACAATCAGGTTGCTCTGTTGTCATCTAAGAAGGATCTTGGTTTCTCAGATGTTTGTCGCTTTCTTGCTCAGTCATTTTACCTCACCACACTCACAATAGACCCTCCACTGTATGAAGAACATTTGCTGGAATTCTGGAGAACATGCCAAGAGATTATATTGAACGATGATAAGGCACTATTAGCCCAAGTACAGGGGAGGATTGTTTTCATCACTCCAGCGACCATCAACAATCATTAGAGGCTGGATGATGCTGAAGATGAACTCTTCTTTCCCAAAGAAGTTGTCAATGACTCATTTCGAGAGATGGGCTATGAAGGAGACTTCACAATGAGGACTTTCAAGAAGGGTAAGATTTCTTACCAATGGAAGTACCTCCTTCATGTTATTATTCATTGTTTATCAAACAAACATGGAGGATGAGATCAAATCCCTAAGGATTTATCCTATATAGTCCATGGGATGGTTCAAGGGGTCAAGTTCAAGTACTCCCAGTTTGTTTACACAAACTTTCTTGCTAACTCGGACTCCTTAGAGTACTATATGTTCCCTAGATATGTCTAGCACATTCTCAACTATGAGTTGTGCTTATAATTGAGGAGAACATGTACTACTCTTAAATTGGGATAGATAAAGCCCGACATTTTCAAGATTATGAGAAAAACCATTGTTGGTTTAGGGGTAGAAACAACCCTGTTCCCAAAAAATGTTAGAGCTCATTGCTCAAGGTGACAACTTGACAGCACCAGTCAATGTTGAACCCACACCTGCTATCTCTGTTTCACCCTCACAGCCTCAAATAACAATCACCTATCACAGAAAATCCAAACAAACCCCTGTTCATTCTATTGAGATTGATTAGGCCCCGAATACTTTCCCATACAAGAGGAAGTGGAACCAAGAGCTCCCACTTCCCCTGAGGAGCAAACCACTCTCATCACTTAATCATTGGTGAGGTTACTCATGCTCAGCCTAATGAGCTCACTACCCAAGCTGAAAGCCTTCACTCTGAGTCTCAAAACTCAAATGAACAACCTTCAGGAGACAACTACCATCCCCAACCTTTTGATCTCAACCAACCAATTCCTAACCTTGACTTCTATAATCATAAAGATTTGGAGTTCAGTGATTACAATGAGTCTCTCTTCCTCTTCTCTACTTAAAGAGAGATGAGTGCTACAACACCCATATCTAGACCACATTATCCAACCCCAACTGAGGTGGACTCTCCTGAATATGTTCAAGAAGTCCATATGGAAGAGGCTCTCACTTCAGCAAGTGATTACATCATTAAGACCTCAACCATGGCAACTCAGCCCCTTGACACTTATCTTAAAGCTGTCATGGAGCAGGAGAAATCCAGGAGCTAAGAACAAATCCCTGGTGGTGATGAGACTGACTTCGGTCATGTTCTCTCATCCCCCCATGATTCTTTCGACGAAGATGTGGGGAGTCTGCAACTAAAGGTTCAACACCTATCTACACTCTACACCTACTTAGTTTCTAAGGTAAGTTACGTGCAATCTAAGGTGACTATCCTACAAAGGCAGGTCCTTAATCAGCAACTTGAGATCACTGATTTCAAGGGCAAGTTAGCTGAGAGGCCTGCTAGGCAACCTCAACAAGGACCACAAGAACCTGTGAAAGTGGTGGATCTAACCTCTAGCTCACTTATGCAAGTGGGTGATACTACCAAAAAAAGGAAGAAAATCTTAACTGCAACCACAGAACCTGGGAGTTCTCCTTAGAGAATGGACAATAAGGACTCACCACCCTCACTTGCAGTTGTTCATGCTCAACAACCTCCTCAGGCCCACATCAATATGGATGCCATGTTTCAAAGTTTATTTGAGGAGGGAATACCAAGGGCAATGTGAACCCCATCCTACCCTGCTGACAACCCAATAATGAGATGGTGGTATGATACTGATAGAAGACCCCTGGTACTCTCTAAGTCTTAGGAGCAATAAGAAGTGTTCAATTTTCAAACCCTGAGATACTATGAGAGTTTGTCTCTAGTTAACCTGCCACTAGCCAACCCAAGTCACAACAGGCAAGCTGATAGGCTAGCTGAGAGAATCCAGCAAAGGGTGCTTGAAGAATTCAAAAGAAGATCAATATTATATAGACATAGACTAGCAGGAAAAACTAGTTGTCAAATAGATACTAAGACAGACTTTGAGATTAGCTTCGAATGGGAAACCTTAGTTGAAGGCCAAGTAGTATAACCTGTGAATCTTGAGATGGGATCTACTTTAGCACCCAGTACCCTCAGTGAGACACCAGCTGATGAATGTGTCTCACAAAGGTCAACGATTAATAAATGGAAAAGAAAAATGACTCCTGAGTAGATTGAGTAGGAGAAAATGCAAAGAAAGAGGAAGGCAAGGGGAGAGAGAACAAGAGAGACCCCCAGCTTTATGCAAGCTACAATCAGGACTGCCCATAGGCCAAACACTCAGAAGGATAAGTTGAGGGCAACCAAATTGAATTAGATAGGGTCTAAGAACTACAACATTGATTAAATCATCTCTCTTCCCTTAAATGAGTTGAATGAATTGGTAGACACTGAAGTGCAAAAGAGAGGAGGGGGGCTGAGGCTATAAAATTGTTGCTTAAAATCAAAAAAGAAAGAAAGAGAAAAAGATTATATAAACCCCTGTTATCTCTCCAATGCAAGAAAGTCCTGAGAAAGAGACTATGGCTGTTGAGCAAGAAACTTAGGTGGGTAAAGAGCAAGAAAGACAAAACATGATAACCTATTTGAGTGCCACAGGTCTCTATCAAGCAGCAACTTTAAACCCTCTCTCATATGAGTACATAGAATTTGAAAATCTCAAGCGGCTAGAACAAGAAGATCAAACAAAAAGAAAAGCTGCTAAGAGGAAAATGATAGAGTAGGCTGCTAAGTCAAGAGCTATCATTAGAGCTAATGAGAAAAAATCTGCTGATAGAATGAAGATGGTGAGCTTCTTGAAGCTGTATGTGTTCTCTGGAAGAAGACTTGGTCTAATGTCTCTATCCACTATGGATGAGCATATTAGAGTAATCAAGCAGAAGATCAAGAAGGGTAAGCTGGTATACTTGCATTCTCCATCAAGTCAGGCTGTACCTGAAGCTGAGGTAAAGGTTGAACCACAAGAGACAACACAACCTGAACCTAGAGCTGTATTAAAGCCAGCTTCATCTTTTGACCCATAGTAGGATCCTAAGCCTTCTCTTTCTAAACATGTGAAGGAAAGGGACCCAACTGAGAAGGATACTAAAGAAACATGTGGTATTTCAAGATAGAAAGAGAAAGAGGATGACCATTAGAATGGACAAGCAAAAGAAGAATAAGTCCAAGACATCCACCTCTGCACCTCAAGATAGGTTAGAACATCTTGAGGGTGAACAAGAAGAGGCTGCTCAATCAACTTCAATTCATGTAGAGCATCTTACTACTGAGAGACTCATTATGTCCTAGGCTTTCTCTACAAACCCAAACACATGGTATGTCACTACAGATCAAGGAAGTCAAAATGTATACTTCCTGTAGAATATGCTTGAACTTCCTTTGCATGATCTATTTGACATGAAGAAGAACTTTGAGAGTCTGAAGAATCTGGATCAACTGATAAAGAAAGGGATGTTCCCGATTATAATGAGGACTGTTCGCAAAAAAAGATCAAGACTCAAAGCTACACTCAAGTTTTGTTATCATCAGCCTAGTAGGAGTTTGTAAGAGTTATCTTAGAAGCTGATGCATACCAAAAAGCTCTCAACACCAATTTTAAAAATATTAAAGATAACAAAATTTTATTGGTTTTAAAACCATATTTAAGATATATAAGTAATAAAAAAATGATATCAACTTTTTAAACTTTTTTGTTGTAAAAAACTAAACATTTTGTTTCAAAACAAATCGTTCTAAAATAGTTTCATTATTATAACTCTCAAATTGTTATTATTTTTTATTTATAAATATTATACTTTTTAAAAACATCAATTTTAAAATATATTGATAGAGAGATATTTTGGATGAGAAAAAAGCGAGAAAAAATTAATAAAAAGAAATATAGTGTTGTCACGTGTCTCTTTCATTTACTCTTTTATTAGAGTAGAGAGATATTTAAAATAAATACTTCCATCTTAAACCCATGTTTACATCTTAAATAAAAATCCTTTAATTTAAATTACATTTCTGAGTACTATTAAACCATTCACTTACACATCATCTTTTGATTGTGTAAAAATAATTTTACTTATATTTTGTGGCTTTAATTATTCCTAAATAATTGTAACGCCACCACAAATATAATTTAGAACAACCAAATCGAGTAACTAATAAAAAATCATTTGATTTCATTTGAGCCACCACAAGAGACCGAACTAGTCTAAGTGTCGTAACACGATAAATCTTATAGCTTCCCTTTTAGTCCAAGATCTCTATCTCTCTCTCGTTTGTCTTCATTTTCATTATTTAAATCTTTGTCTTCGGTTTATAATTTCTGAATAAAGAACTTTTATAACAAAGATTTAATAAATCTATCTATTACAAAAGGGTTCCAAAATTCCTATAAAATACAAGGATTACAAACAATTGCATACAACCATGGCAATCAAAACAACCAACGAGTGACTAGGCTTGATTTTTTACAGAATTAAAGAAAAACGAATAAAGATACTAACTTTAGTCAAAAGATTTAATTTTTTTGTCAAAACTTCTAGCCTTTTGTCAAAAGATCCAATCTTTCTGTGAAAGCTTCAATCTTTTTATTAAAGATTCATCTTTTTATCAAATTTACAATCTTTATGTCATAAGATAACTTTTAGGCAATAAAAATGTAAGATCTTATAAAATAATATTTAAAATAGCGTAAAAATGGCTCTAATACCATTGTCGAGCTTTGTGCACCAACTTTTACCGTTAAAATCATGATCTTTATATTAAAGTTATAAAATTTTTGTCTTTAAGAGTGGAAACATTTTAACACATTCATGTAATTCAAAATTTATACCCAAAATAGGTATCCAATTACACTTAGTTTGAACAAACTTAAAACGCATCCATAGGGTGTTTACATATTCTATCTTTGATGAGCAAACCAAAAATCAAACACGATGGATGCAACAACGTCTTGCTAGTTGACCTTGTTCTCGAAAACAAACAATGCACTCAACGATTGTGATGTACGACTAAAATCAATGGCGATATATTGTGTGATGCGACGGCCAGAAAACCATGGGGAAGGGGGATTATCTACGACGACAATTAGGAATTGGGATTAGGATTTACCCTAATCCTTTATTTTTTTTAAATTTTAATTAATAATTTACAACCCTGATAAATTAACGTCTAACTCACTCAGCCAATTTACATGTAATTACCAACAACCATCATGATTTATTTATTAAGATTTTCTACTCTTATAAAAAAAATAAACAAAGGTGCATGTGGCAGCAACACACTCCTTCTTATCAAAATTTTTTCGCTTCTCTCTTCTATTAAATAACTACATTAATTACTAATAATATTATTTAATTTTATTTATATTTAAAATAATTTTTTAATAAATTAAGAACTATATCTTTTATGTTATTTCTAAGGAAATAAATTTCATAAAAATAGATTTTTCTAAAACAAACAAACATTTATTTTAAAATACAAGTATTTTAAAATATGTTCTTTTAAAGTAAACTTTTAAAAATCAAAAATCATTAAATTAGGAGTTATAGTAAATAAAATTTTAAAAATAACATTTTTTAAAAATGGTTTTGTTTTGAAATAAAATATTTAATTTATTTTTTGGAGAAAATAAAAAAGTTTAAATAAAGTTTAAAAAGTTGATATTATTGTTTTATTACTTATAGTCATTACTCGTATGTAATTTTTATCATATCTTATCTTAAAATATAATTTTATAAATACCAAATATTTATTCTATTTTATGTATTATTTATTTAATCGTGTAATATACGAGTTTACTAAAACTAGATTAGTTAAATAAACCTTTAAACTTCTTAGACAATTAACTTTAAATTGTTTAGCCCTTTGATTAATAAATTATTTCAATAAAAATTAAATAATGATTATTTTAGTAAGTAATCAACCATTTATTTAATTTGCATTTCATGAACTATAACGTGTAACATTTAGATGTTAGTCTTTTGTTATCATCTAAAGTGTAACTCTTTTGATTGTATCTCGATAGCAACATTGATATTATATATGTTGGGTATCCAATATCTAATAGTGGCCAAAGAGAAAAAGTTTAAACTGAAAGAATCTAGTGACTATAGGAAATGTGGGAAGAAGCACTTGAGAGAGTGCTGATTAGGTACCAACCTATGTTGCTGTTGTGGTTAAACGGGTCACATTGCATGTGATTATCCTTATGTCATGAGGTGTAGCTATACTGTGTCTTGACATCTTGCATTGGATTGTAAGAAGAACATTAGGGAATGATCAAGTAAGGATAATCAAGATGATAGGAAGAGGGGTTATAAGAACAAAGGCAAGCCTAGAACCTATGCTATGACTAAGGATGAGATAAAGCAAATTTGGATTTTATATATGGTATGTTTCTAGTTAATAATATGCTAGCTTATGTGCTTTTTGATTTCATGCAAGTATATGTTTTATTACTTCTTTGTTTTGTAATGTATTACATATTTACATGGTAAAACTGGAAAAAATAAGAAGGCCTTTAAGGTAGAGGCGATTATTGGTTAGTCCACTAGAATTACAAAAGTACTAGAAGATTGTTTTATAGATATGAAAGGTCATAGGTTCCATGTAGGTGGTTTCTTATGAATCTAAGAGGGTTTGATATGGTATTAGGTATGGATTGTTGGCTACTCATAGGCTAACATAGTTTGCAAAAGGAAATGACACTTGACCGCAGATGAGGAGCCAACCAAGATACACTATGTTAAATTATGTTTAGTGCTAAAGATTATTTCAATGATCAAAGTAGAGAGGTTTATCAGGGATGGTTGTGGAGCTAATTTGGCATATGTGATTGATGATAGAATGGGAAGGAAAAAACTAAAAGATATCACATAGAGTGTAATTTCCATAGCATATTCTTGGAGGATCTATCGGGAGTGCCACCTGATTGAAATATTGAATTTTAGAACGACGTAGTGCCTATAGCTTAACCTATCATCAAAGCACCTTATCAACTACACCTATCTGAAATGAAGGAACTGATGTCCTAGCTACAAGACCTACTGGATAAAGGCTTTATTCAACCAAGTGTCTCTCCTTGAGGGGCTCCGATCTTGTTTATGAAGAAAAAGGATGGTAGCATGTGAATGTACATCGACTACCAAAAACTAAACAAGCTCATAGTTAAGTATCTATACTAGTTACCACAAGTTGATGACATGTTCGATTAGGGATGGCAATGAAACCTGAAACTGATGGGAATACCCAAAACACGAGACATTTGGCACGGGTATAGGATTGGGTAAGCGGATATGGGACCAGGTATAAGTTTAATTATTATTTTTTTTCACGGGTATGGGACGGGTATAAGATTGCATCGTATACCCGTTTACCCGACCCATTTACCCGAGTAAATATACCTGTTTACCCAATTATATACCTGTAATTATTTTATTTTTTAATTTATTTTACTTAATAATTATATTATATATAATTATACGTTTTTTTTACTTAATATCTTTACACTTAAAAATTATGTGTAAATATAGGTGATTAAGCTTCTTATAACTTGATATTTTCCTCTAAAATTAAAGAGTAGTAATAGTGGATCATTAACAAAAAAAATATTAAAGATTAACGAAAATGTTATCTAGTACCTATATGCAAATGTTACTTTATATGATTTCCTAATTCAAATAGATACCCGATAGATATGCCCAACGGGTAATTTTTATAACTTTAACAGGTATAACCGATTACCCGTGGTATGCCCGAAACCCGACAGGTAAATATCCGGTACATAATCGATGGGTTTTGGGTCGGGTATGAAACATACTATTCTAATCGGGTATGGGGTTGGGATTAGCCATACCCGTCCTAAACCCGACCCATTGCCATCCCTATGTTCGATCAACTAAAAGAAGCAAGCTGGTTCTCAAGAATAGACCTATGGTTAGGTTATCATCAACTAAAGGTGAAAGAATAGGATATCCTAAATACTGCTTTTCGAACTCGGTACGAGCATTATGAATTTCTCGTGATGTCATTTGGTTTGACAAATGCCTATCAATATTCATGTAACTCATGATCGGGTTTGTAGGTCAATGTTAGATTGATCATTGATTATACTTATCGATGATATTGCAGGACCGTTTGAAGGGTGCAAATTAGTTTTCACAATGAGGAAAGACTTAGAATACTTAACAGATCAAATAGGGAACTGGACAGTTTATGATGAAACTAAGATAAACACAATAAACAAGAGACAGAAAGCTTAAGAACAAGATAATTGATTTTCAAGGAAGATTTATATTGCTCTCAAGTTTTATTACAAGTGTTACAAAGCATACATTAAGAAATACAAGAACCTGAGATACTTTATACTACATCCTACAGCCGTCCATACTTTGAAAGCCAGCTGGAAACACTAATCTAGACAACAAGATCAATGTAAAGTCAAAAGGCAGATTGCCTTTTGACATGTGACTATGACATGCCATAGCTCACATTCTATTGTAATACAAAAAGGATAAAATTACATAAAGTAAAAAGTTACAGACTCAAGACCTTAATTTACAGCTTCTTAAAGCATGGACCTTTTCACCAACTTGTGTAAAGTTGGTGAGCCTGCAGAGTGGCAGCGGAAAGTTGGTCAGCTTTTCTGAAAAGTTGTTGATCACAGAGAGCATGTCTTCTCTGTCTTCGGAAGAAATCAGTCTTCTATCTTTGAGGCTTCGGAAAACTTTGTCTTCTAAGCTTCGAAAGACTTCATCTTTGGCTTCGGAAGAATTGGTCTTTTGGCTTCGAAAGATTTTACACTTGTGTAATTTTTTTGTAGAGTGTAAAACTTCCGAAGTAACTTCTACCATGCACAAAGTGCATGCATGCAGGAAACACCTTGACTGTTTTGAGTGCATTAGCCTCTTCTATAATCCTTACAAATATCCTCATATATTCTAGAGATTCTAGAAAAATTAAGAAAGGAAAAGTTGTAAGAAAAGTTTTCATATGCGCCTTTTGGCTGAGAGAAATGCAATTTCTTGGTTATGTCATCAACCTGATGCCATAATGGTAGATCCTGCTAAGGTTGAAGCTGTTATACAATGGAATCTTCCAAAATCACCAACATAGATTAGAAGTTTCTTGGGTCTTGCTAGATTTCACATATGGGTTTTCCAAGATCTTTTAAAGATAGCAACACTACTGATGAAACTGACTAACAAGGATGTAAGTTTGAATGGAGTCTAGATCAAGACCACACACTTCAAGAATTAAATAAAAGATTAACTCAAGCTCATGTGTTAACCTTACTGGACGGTAATGTTATGTACTTCAATGCTTGTTATCAAGGGTCGGGGTGTGTTCTTATGAAGCATAGGAAAATGATAGCTTACGTGTCAGGATAGCAAAAACCATGAAGTAATTACCCTACTCATGATTCGGCGCTCACTATTGTTGTCTTCGCATTAAAGATATGACGACATTATTTGTATAGGGTTAAATGCATAATATGCACAAAGGCGATGACAAGAGTTAATAAAGGATTATGATTTCGAAATTCTCTTCCATTTTGGAAAGGCCAATGACCAACGCTCTATGCAACAAGCAAAAATAGAAACCAATTCAAGTAAAGGTTCATAAGTTAGGTTTCTGCAATCTCTTATTAGTTCTTAATAATTTTGTCGCTTTACTAAAAATTGACATCATAGATCCATTTACTTTGGTCTAATTCCTTAGGCATTAACATTCCATGCCTAAGACTCACCATATTTCCTAACAAACTTGAAATTCACCAAAGATTACGTCTCACAAAACTATTAAAGCGTTTACACTATAACTAGTGTTTGTAAAGTATTATTGTACTCATACAGTTTAGTTTAAAATGAAATCTCCAATAGTAGCAAAACCTATATGTGGTTACTCATATTCCACATGTTTTGTATGTATTTCATTATGTGTCAACACTCGTTTATTACTCTTCACCTTGAAAGTATTATAACATCACTATGCCCCTAAAAAACAACCAAAAACATGCAACACAATAATCCTCAAAGAATAACCACCAATCACATCCTATATAAGTGTCCAAATAATGCACGAAATTATCTAGTCTTGTATGACGTCCTTCATGTGGTTAAATCAAGTTGTCATTTATTTTATAATAAAGGTCTATCTTATGGAGTAATCCATGCGAGTCAACATGACTATAACCATAACATCAATATTCTTTAAATAAAATATGTATTTATCAACCTAAGGAATATTAGGTCTAAAGTTCATGATTCTATAATGTATATACACATAATTTTCGTCTTCAAACCAACCTTTCATGACCGAAAGGAGATATATCCGTTTAAAAGCTCGACGACAACATCAAAAACTTACTACTACAATGGTGATGCCTCCAAAACTACAATGCAAAACTATCGGTTGTAATTCTACAAGAAGTGTGAAACACAATCTTAACGCTTTTAGTAATCGAATAAGCTTATTACTATCAACAAGATCATATATTCTTTCATTATTGAACTCTTTAATATATAGTTATAAAAAAAGACCTATATAAATCAATTAGATAAGATAATGGAACATTAACATGAAAATATATTTTGAAAAGACGAGGAGAGGGAGAACATGCCACCACCGACACAAGCAAAGTCGAGGTAAACATCGGCTGGTTAGACCGACCAGAATCAACTACTCTATTCCTTTCTCCCCCTTTTCTCTCCATCAAATGCGGACAAATTCTCCAAATGAGAAGATACAAAGAAATAAAAGAACCACATTACAACACAAACTAAAAAACAATTTTTTAATGATCAAACTCTAAATAAACTAAACATTACCATTCAAACATCACTTTCTTTTCATGTATAGTAAAAACTATAACAATCATGCAATTAAACTAACTTCAAATTTCAACCACCTATACTCATTGTTAAATGATCTTTTCAAGTGAAACCACACATACTACTAGAACATATAAATCATGCAAAAATCAACATAATTCTCCATTACTGTAGAATTTTCATGTAAACCCTCATTAAATACCCCAACTACCCCTAATCACCTCCTTTTCTCCCTGCCTTTCTCGCAAATACAATCCTTCCTCAAGGGCAAAACCGATATTTCCCACCACTGACCCCCTCCCAAAACCTACATAAATATAATGCAACATAACACGCACCTGTATCATCACCATCATCATTCTTCAAAACCTACAGTATGTACAGAGAGTCATCGCTGAGTGACTTCGGTGGCAATCCGCCGGCGGTCAACACCACCGTCGTGCCGGAGGAACTTCCGGCGAATGCCGCCGGAGCCGCTGGCAATGGTGTTGATGACCAGAATGTTTCGTTCGTTCTTGAAGACGTTGACGGTGGGAGTGACGACATTTGTGATTTTGAGGAAATTGATGGCGTCGGTTACTCCGATGTCGCTGTAATGCCGCGTGTCGACGCCGGCGATCAGCTCACGCTCTCGTATTGTGGTCAAGTTTACGTGTTCGACAATGTCACTACGGACAAGGTTGTGATTTTGAACTTTGGTTTACATCGGTTGCTGTTTTGAGCTTGTGTGAAGTTAATGTGATTCTAAGAGATAGGGGAGAAGTGATTTTGTTTATGTTGATTTTGGTTGATGGGTACGATGAACGCATTTAGGTTTTGGAGCTCCGATTCATCATGTTATGTTCAATTTCAGATGCTGAATTCAGTTTGTTTTTGTGGGTTTGAGAAAAAATTAGGGATTGATTGGATATATCTTGAGTTAACCTTTAAATTAGATTGTTTAATTTGGGGGTTTTCAATTTGAACACTTTGTTGGTATCCGATCTTGAATTTTGGTTGTGGTTGTTCATGTATCTCTGTTGTTCTTAGGGTTGAAGTTTAGTGTTTTGGGTTGATGATGGCAGGTGCAGAAGGTGTTTCTGCTTCTCGGGGGATGTGAGTTTCCAGTTGGACAGCAAGGTGCAGACTTAGGAAACCAAAATCAGAGGGTAATTGCTTGACTGTTTGAAGCTTTATTGTTAAGTGTATTTGCTAGTAGCCTAGTATTTTGGCATTAGTATGTTAAGTTGTTTTGTTTCAGGATTTTGAGTATCCGGTACACTGTAGTGATCCTCGTAGAGCTGCGTCTCTCAAGAGATTTCGTCAAAAGAGGAAAGAACGTTGCTTTGAGAAAAAGATCAGATACAATGTTCGTCAAGCAGTTGCTCTCAGGTAAAATTGTTTGAAACCTAAATTGTTGATGTATTACTCTTGATAGCGCATTTGTTAGCACTGGCATTTGAAAATATATAAATGCTTCTGGTGCTCTGTCATCTTAATCATTGTATATTTAGGGTCTTGGGTTTAGAGATTAGTTTCTATATTTGTTAATATCATACTAGGGGAAAATTGCTTCTATGGAAAACAACACAACTGATCACATTTTATATTAAACATGCGAACTACAATTTTGAAGTAACGAAAGGGGTTACAGTTATGCAAAAGATTCTGTTGCTTATTTTCTTGATTTATTGAAGATACGTTGACCTTCATTGTGAAGGAGAATAATCATTTATGCCTGTTTGGACTACAGTAATCTGATCAAGATTTCTATAGATGTTAAGTACTCTCATGGTTAAAAAAACAATCTAGCACTAGTATCTAAGTTTGCTGACGTCTGGCTTCTAATTCTTGTTTTTATGAGGTAAACTTTTCAATTAGTGAAATCTGATAAGATATTTTCACTGAATATGTTAACATTGGCGCGATTGATTAATCTAGTTTCCAATTTCAAGGCTGAAGTTCAATAGATATTGTGTGGTTGATAAAAAAAACACGTGTCGTTAAATAGGTGAGAAAAAAAGGTGATGTTGCAGTTATCTTTCACACTTCAAGCCATTTTGGGTGTAATCTGTATGGACTGACTGTGCTGACTGCAATTTATAATGTTTTAATAGATTATTTTATGCACAAATTGATAAGGGTTGTTATTTCAGGATGAATCGTAAGAAGGGTCAATTTGTAACATACCAAAGTTCTGAAGAATCCGCTCCTTGGAACACTGGAGAAGCTGAGGGTGGAGAGCAAGATGAGAATTTAGTCATAACTACGTGAGTTGCGAACCTTGTGTGCATGTTTACATATATTATTTTGATAATCATTTCTTTATGGATCTAAATTAAGATGATTTTTATTATTACTCTTTATTAGAGGTGGCAAGATATGCAAGTAGGGTAATTGGCCAAAATGCATTTAAGTTGAAACTAGTGTTTTTTCGATATGGCTCAAAAAGGGCAAACACTTTTTTGTCAACCGTATAAATAATTAATGCTGTAAACATGATTACGAAAACTATATTATTGCATTTCAGTAATAATTTTAGCAGGAGGCTGTTTGCTTTTCAACTGTTCAACAAATTTGAGATGTTCCTCTTTAAGCTAAACTATTTGCAATGACCCATTTGGCACATTTGATATTAAACAATGCGAATTGATCAAATTCATAAGCAAATGGGTTGAATTGCCACCTCTACTCTTTATAGTCAATCATGTTGATCAGGCGTACCTAATCATTTATACAAAAGCAAATACTTTTATGTATGACTCCATAATCATAATACAGAAATTTATAGCATTCCATTGTCTCCAACCATCTTGGTGATGCTAAAAGTAACACATATTTAGTATTCTCTCTATTATCCCTGAAAATGTTAAACAAAAATTACATTTAACTTTACTAATTGCATGTGCCACATGTCAACTCCCAATTGGTTATCAGATGTGTTCATTGTGGTACTCTTTCGAAGGACACCCCAATGATGCGACGTGGGCCAGCTGGTCCCAGGACTCTTTGCAACGCCTGTGGACTTTACTGGGCAAACAGGGTTTGTATTTTTTCTCATTAGAAGTTTTAGTTTTCCCTTTCTAAATTGCACAGTCTTATCATCAATTGCAGATCCTTTTATGTCTATTTTATAGTTCCCGAAAACACATTTCATCCCCTACAAATAGCACTTTAGCTCTTGAATATGTAATTGACTTGATGGCGAATTTAGTTTGGTATCATCTGATGTTGTAGATGAGATAGCAGCAAGATGGGGCTTTAGGAAAATTAACACGGAGTCTAGGAGTTCAGTTAAAAGAAATTGTGTTTAGGCTTTAATTAGTAGTGATTGAAAGCCGAATCAATCCTTCATAGGTTTAAGAAATAACAAACTAGTGGAGCAATACTGTCTTCTTCGACATGGTCACACTTTTGAAAGTTATAATGTGATGTTGAATAACCATCTTTAGTAATCAGATAGTGTTTGGACCAAAAGTTGTAGTAGATTTCTTTTTTTTCTAAGAAAACGGAAGTTGTAGATTGTGTTTGGACTGGAAATTGTAGTAATCAGATATTCAATCAGTTTGGAAAAGTCTGTTTCTTTAAGCAATTAATACATAATATGATTAAAATGTACCTTCTTGTGAAAAGTTGGGATATAGCTTGTGAGATGTGAGTGCAAAGTTTTCCAAATAAGTTTATAGGGAGGGTAATTAGTAATCTTCCTTTGATAATCAGTTTTCCTGCAGCTAGAACAAGCATGAAACTGATCATTTGACCCCTAAATTCAGAAGCAATATATATTTATTCAAATATTAAAAGCTGAATTTTGGGAGTACAAGTGATGGATAATCAGTTTACAATACAAATCCAAACACCTCGGTAAAGGAGCATATCATTAAGGACAGACTTTAGAAAATAGAACAACCAAAAATAGACGCCTGTAATAAACTCTGCTCCATACAAACAATAGTATAAATCAATCTGGGCTGGTTTTATCCATAAAAAGTACATCAAGATTAACTATTGGGTCTCATTTAGTATTCTAACTTATATTGATCTTTACCTAAAAACTTAGTGTGTTTCTGTCTCCGTTTTTACAGGGCATGATGAGAGACCTTTCCAAGAAATCCAATGATCAGTCTTCTTCTCTAGCTGGACAGATGTTCAATTGTAAGGTATTAGAGATTATATTTTGACCATCGTTTAACCAATACACCTACAGTCAAACTTTTCATGAACTGTGTATTCATATAAAACACACTTTGATCCGTCGGACCTGTTCCTTTTTGGTTATTCTTTCTAATTTGACCCATTTGCACCTCAAACGCCCCTAATTCTTCACTTGCTGGTGTTGTAGAACGATCACAACGTATCCAACTTTGGCACCTCGATTCCTGGATGTAGTAAGGCTGCTGAGCTTGGGTTTGGTAACTGAGCAGCGACAAACAGTACCATCTTCTCGTGCATATACATATAGTATTAACAGAAAACTAATAGACTTCTAGCTTACTCCTTTATGTACATATGGATTTGACGTTTTTAATCCCCTTCTATCTTCATGCTAATATTATCTAAAGATTATATCCATCTTACTTTTCTCTTGGCTGTAGACTTTGGCCATAGTAAGGTTCTTTTATAAAATCCCTAACATGGTTAACTTTGAGTAGTTAAAAACACTAGTAATGACTGAAAGTTAACTTTGGTATATCTTCCTTCTTCTATTGCTTTTCATTACAATCTTAGTTTGTTTATGCCTTAGGGAGTTGATATTAGCTCATTAATCTTGATTGGTTAATTTTTAATTGTGAGTCCCATTGATAAAGGAGCGAGTCAAATATATATGTGATTTGTGGGTCATGAAGTGAGAGTGATTGATATATCACTTGCTCATGTAAAGAATGGATGAAGAAGATGATATAAATGAATGAAATTTGAGTTTTTTTTTCCTTGTTCATTGTTTTTGGTTGTCCTCCCTATATCAAAATTTATGATTGTGAATCTGTTCATGGAAATTGAATCTTCAGAAGTCGGCTCATGAGATGACATAATAGTATGAGACAGTGTTGTAAAAATCGGGATTAATTGCCGATTAATCAGCGATTAATTGGAAATCGGCCTCTCACCTTGAAATTTTTTGCCAATCGGTCAATTAATTGCTAGGCGGTCAACGGAGGTCAAAATCGGACCTAGGTGGTTTTAACCGGCCAAAAATCTATGATTCTGGCGAGGTTGCGGCGACTTTCCGGCGAACTTCAAAAATCCGGCCAAATTTTGATTTGATTAGCATTGAAAGTTCTAAATTAATTAATCAAGAAAAACTTAGTAAAAAAATTAATCAAGAAAAACTGTTTGATCAAAACCAAGAACACAAGAATTCTCGTAAACCACAACACAATTTGATTGATAACCATTATTAGGTTTAGTGTTAGATTAAACCCATATAGAATTCTTTTGCTATAAAATAGCTCACTTATATCTATAATAGAAAATTGATATATACAAATTACATAAGAGAGATATGATTCGAATAAAAATCGCATCATCATCATCAAATCTTTGTTTGATCTTCATCACATACGACGATTACGTTCATATAAGCAAGAAGTTCTTCATCTGTAATTAGTTATCATCAATAGTAACTAGTATTCACAACAATTACTTTATCATCATCTAAACTACTCAACATCACCAAAACACTTATATCAATACCAACTTACCATCAGTAGAAAGTTGTAAGCTTTTAAGCCACTAACAACACATTTGTCCCACTAGAAATTAACATATTATCTGCCAAGTATATCATTGGTAGGAATGATCACAAGTTATATTAAACTAAGTTTTGTAACACTAGTTTAAGATCATGTTTCTCCACATATTATATTTTTGGTATGCATGCTATAGGAATAATTCATTTTTAATCATTACTACATGCTCCTTAGATTTATGATTATGTTATTGGATTGTATATGTTATGACACTAATGAAAGTTACCCCATACAATTATTACACTATATATTTGGCATTGATTGCTAGTATTCGGGTACTCGAGATTTATGCTTCATGCGGCGCTTCCCACATGTCAACATCACGGCATCGATGGTGTGTTGATATGTTGCTAAATATACATATTAGTTATGCATTAAATTTTAAGTACTTCGTATACAAATTCTTTCAAATTGATACTTAGATTAGTATATATATGTGAATTGGCAGGTTTAAACATCTTCCTGATGATAAACAAGTGAAACAAATGAAGAAGTCATCTTCGAAAGTTGGATAGCAAGAAGTCAAACATGATCGTGCTTGGATGAGTCACGGTCAAGCCAAAAAGCACTCTTGGAATAGAGAATAGCACAACTGTGCTGCAAACCATGCCAACCAAAACAAAGCTAAAACAATCGTGCTTGAGCTAAACATGGGCGTTTCTACATCTTAAAAAGTCAATTCCGGGCCAACCTGAGCCTTAGGCGCTCAGAAGTATAGCAGTGGTCGACAAGAAGCACGACCTGCCAAGCAAGTCTTTAAGGCTAAACAACATCAAGGAGGGATCAAGAATCATCTATAACGCATTCTACTTTGTTTTTTTGTTTAAATCTCAAGTTTCTTACCATGGATTTTGTTAGTTATCCAAGTATTTGTGTTGTTCTTATAAGCCTCAAGGGCTAAACATGGTGTTATCATTTAGACTGAGATGAAACTTGCTTCACTTGTTATGAGGTGAAATGCATAATATCATATAAAGCTTATGATCTTGGTTTAGAGATTCATCTCACTGAACATTTTCAAAAAGAGAATTATTCATCAAACTACTTGTCATGAGGTACCTCAACATAGTGGTGTGTGGTTGAGAGAAAACATAAGCATATTCTTGAAACTGCACGAGCTCTTTTGTTTATTCCAAGTTGCGTATTGTATTCGTGTGATTTGTTAACTACACACTTGATTAACATTTACCCCATAAATTAAGATTCTTCATGACAAAACACCTTATAAAGTTCCTTACTGCAAGCCTTCATTTGATAATCATCTAAGTACTTTTATATGTTAATGTTATGTTTCAACTTATACACAAGGTAGAGACAAGATTCTTCATGACAAATCACCTTATAAAGTTCTTTTCTGTAGGATTATGTTTATAATTTTGCCTCTACTTCATCTTTTTTTGATTCATCATTCTATTGTTGTTGTCATACTATCACGAATGTGTGCATTGCTTCTGATTTTGTCAATCTTATAGATTTGTCTTAAGAATCTCAACAACTTTACTTAATCTTTAAACGCATCAAGCAGTCTACTACTTATCAAGAGGCTGTTGCATGTCCCATTTAGCAGGAAGAAATGAGTGAGAAATTTGTAGCTTTGAAAGTAATCACACATGAGAACTCATGAATTTACCCGCTGCAAACTACGCATCGAGTACAAATAGGTTGATATGGTCAAATACAAAGCTAATGGAACCATCGAGCTATGTAAAGCCAGATTGATAGTTCGAGGGAATACTCAAAAACCTATCTTTAATTACAATGAGACATTTTCTTCTGTTATCATTGTAGCCTTGTTGTTGTTGCTACTAAAAAGCAATAAGGTATCCATTTAAATGTGAATAATGCTTTCTTATTTGGTAATTTTGATGGAGATATATACATGAGTCCACCCCCGGGTATGACTTTATCATCATCATCATCCCCATCAAGTGTTGGAACTTGAAAAGTCTTTTTATGGCTTGAAAACAAGCTTCTGGACAGTAGTATAAGAAGCTATCTGATGCTCTTGAGTAAAGGTTATATGCAGTCTACAAATGCCTATTCTTTGTTTAAAGAATGAGTGGGTGCTCTTTTGTTAGGCTCAAATGTGACAGTCAATTTGCTATCTGTATTGCTAAAAATCTAGCTTTTCATGAATGGACTAAACATATCGAGTTAAACTATTATTTTTTAAAACAGAAACTCCAGGATGGTTTAATTCTCTTGACTTATGCAAGATAGATCAGCTTGTACATTTATATACCAAAGAGTCTTGCCGGTCATTAAAAATTCGATATCAAAGTTGCACAGACCATTGAACCAAAACTTGTTCTTATTGAATTGAATATATATGCTTCACATGGATTCATATATATAGCCTATTCAAACCAACTAAGAAACCTTATTTGATTCAAAATATGGGTAAGTACAACAAATATAACCCTCGTGCTTACAAGATTATGCTTACAGTCATTAATACACAGATCTGATTTTCATGTTGGAGTTGTATACACCTCCACCTTGAGGGGAGTGTGATTCATAACAATATGTTGCTACAAATGAGTATTTGGTCCAGATCAGTTTGATACACGCAAGTAATTAGTCCGGATGATGAAACTATTGCTACGCACGAAGAATAAAGCTACACATGTTTTTCTTTTTCACCATTTCTTGCACGACTATTTATTTTTCTACCTTCTTATTCAACTTTGAAAACAATTGATTCTACTAATGAAATAAAAAATTTCCTAAGATAATCTCTTAGTTTAAATGCGCTATGGTTAACCTAATCAATCTGTCAACTGAAAATCCTACCAAATCAACATGATTCATAATTAACATTCTACCTTTTAATTACACTAGAAAACCAAACAACAAACTATATCGATAACCTCGTATCAATTACAATCATACTTACCAAGAAAAATATTTAATGCATACTAATAACTTACAAAAGAAAGTTATTAATATTCACACTCCCCACTTAATTCCTTACCCCAAAAAGGAACCCACTCAACTTTACCTTTTGGAGTGTTTGGGATTGTTTATTTTAGTTGAAAAGGACTTTTGATGAAAAATACTTATTAAACTTATGACTTTTTAAAAAATATTTTAAAAAAGTGTTTGGATTAACTTATAAACTAAAAAGTTGTAAAATGACCAAAAAGATATGTTTTTAAAAATGAGGGAGTTAATATGAGATAACAAAAGGGTATAATAAAAAATTAGACTAAAAGGAGTTTTCAAAAATAATTAGTAACTCGCTCCTTATTTTTCAAAATCTTTTTTTTACCCTATATGAAAAACCAGTTTGAAAAGTATTTTTGGGTTTGCCATACTTTTTTTATAACTTATCAAACCCACAAAAACAAATTGCAACAAACTAATACTTTAGGGACTAAAATTGCCATAAAGCCATAGTCAAGACTCTTGAGAAAACCTCTCCCGCGCTACATGATACAACAATTATAGCAAAAATCTTGCTCTTAAATGACACTCTTCAATCTCTCAGCATTTAACGGATCCACACATTCAATCATTCATTCATTCATCTCTCTCTGTTTCACCTTCAGATCCTACGTTATTTGACCTCTTCCACCTCCCTCCGCAATTTTCTTCCAATTTTGTTCTTCCAATCATCTGATCCATGTGGTTTCTGATTTGATGTTTAGATTGGTGAAAATGATCGAGTGAATGTGTTGTGTTCGTCACGAACTCGTTGAAATTGTACAGGAATCCGATCGAGGAATATGTCTCCGGCCAAGTTTCTGTTCACGTTCCTCTTCGCGTCACTCGCATTATGGCTCGTGTTGTTGTGAGTTTATCCGTTAATTGTGCTTGTTTTTCGTGTTTGGAGTGATCATGTGATTGGATTTGATCGTGTTTAGCTTGAAATTTGGGGTTAACATGAAGTAATTGATTGCATCACTGTATTGAGTATATTATTGCTTAGTTCTTGGTCTGAGTTGCGTAGGGAGCTTTAACTAGATTGTTGAAATTGATAAAAGGATAATTTAGTACTAGATGGTTTGATTTGTTATAATGTTTTTAGTATTTACCTAAAGTCACTTTGGTTATCTTGGCTAATTGGACTGGAAACTGCAAATTGTGAAGTTGAGTGTGATGATAACATTTTTAAGTGACTAACTATACTAATGTCACTTGGAGGACTTGGGTTTTTTATATGATTGGTATATGGATAGTGAGAATTAGGGGTTTCTTTGAATTTTCATAGCAAGAGTTCAAGCTGAGAGCAAGAGTTGGCACAGAATTATATCATGGCAAGAGTAATGCATTGTATCTTAATGATAGTTGATGGTGCTTGCTAACTTGTAATGAAAGTGTCGTTAGTGTCAAATTGTTTAATATCGCGCTTATATCATCAAAGTGACCATCAACATATAATTACAAGTATTTGAAGACTCGTTATACATCTTTTCAGATTTGCTTCGAGGTTAGTGGCTTTGTTTTTGAGCCGGGTTCTGAAAGCATCTGTGGGATTTAGACTTTGTGGATTCAGACGCTTGAAGGATGTTAGGATCACGTTTGAAAGGGTATTACTCTTTTTCTCTCAGTATCTTTTGGTCTATTTTGACTTCTTTTTCTATTCTTTAGGAGACTTTTATGTTTGGTATTACGAGAACGATCTAACTGTTGAAATTAATCGACAGTATTTGATTCACATGCTCATTCATTAACAAATTAAAGTTCTTAAGTGTTTAGTTCTATAAGCCATGAAGAACATACATCTATCTAGGATGGTAACATAAGTAAGTGAGTCCCATTATAACTTTTATATTAATTACTTCTATTCATTTCAAGTATCATGTCATTATTGAGATGATAGAAATCTTGGATTGTAAATGTATACTATGATATGATGATATGATATCAGCTCATGGGCATCAAACCATGTTCATCTTGATGTTATTCTTGGGAATTTACAGGGGGCTGTTGAATCTGTTTCTGTTGGTGAAATCAAACTTTGCCTACTGAATTCCTTGGCTAAACTAGGAGCTGAATCTGATTCTACTTCTAAGGATCCAAAACTTCAGCTTCTGATTAATGACTTAGAAGTTGTTACAAGAATTTCTGACAAAAGTTCAAAAAAGTCAAAACCACGGAAACCTAAAAAGAGTTCAGGCAGTAAGCCAGGAAAAGGAAAGGTGATGGCAGTGGCTAACATAGCAAGATTTCTGTCTCTTGTCTGAGAGAGTAGGTCTTAGAAGAGCTTCTGTCAGAATGCTTTTGCTGTACATTAAGTCTATTTTTGTTTTTATATATCTTCGTGCCGACAGTTTATCATATTATGTCACACCTTGAATGTTAAATCATAATACAATGAACGTTTTGTTTGTATAATTAGAGTTCTGATACCATTTCTATACCAGCTGGACAAAAAGGACTAGAGATTGTAATTTTGACCCATTCACTTATGAATGGGTCATATTGTATATAGACAAAGTGTTTTTGAAAGCACAATACTTTTTTAAATCACTTCTGCAGAAAATAGTATTTATATTGAAATAGAATTTCGTTTTTGCATTCATGTTTAACACATCTAATAATTCCGTTTTACCCATTACTCAACCCACCTATTTTGTCACCTTTAGGAAGTGAACACATTAACCTTGTAAGTTGTAACTATAATATAGTGTTTAGTGTCCTTATTATAATGTGTGATGATGTTTGTCAGTTATAGATCTGTATATGACTTTATTTTCTGTTATGCCTGCTATCTTTTGTTTCTAAAATGGTTTTAATTTACTATTTGATTTACTTTTCCTTACATTTGGGACAGACACCAAAAGCTGCTCTTGAAATTAAAGAATTGGGGGTTGATATGTCTAAAGATCAAGGTTCCAAACCTCAATGTTTTGAAGTTGCAGATTTTGCCTATTGTTATTCATCTGGGAGAACCACATGTAACCGTGACGCAACCACAAGAGAAGTCCTCCGCTCATTTTATTTGTGAAGAATTTGGTCTCTTGATTGAGTTTGGTTCTCACAGGTTTGTTTTGTCTATATTTTTCAGTTTTCTGAATATTTACTGTCCCTGAATTTTATATAATACTCACTTACCATCCAATGTGTTTGGATGTCTATAAACTAGTTATTTCTCCAAAATAAGGTGGTAACTCTTCCGTTATGCATGTCTTAGAGTTCTACATTCCTATCCTCAGTATGTCACTTGATCTTGTACATTTTCTTTAAGATTTATAGTTCAGTTGTTATGCTGGTTTTGCTGTTCTACTTCAGTTCACTTAAAAAAGTAAATGGTCTTGTATCTTACTACTTCCTATTAAGGCGGATCAAAGGATCCAGTATATTGGTGTTTGGAGCTATTTTTTAAACATATGAAAGCTGATAGGTAACGAAAGGGCGAATTGGGCTGGTCATATGATTCGAGTAACAGCTTAGAATGGATAAGGGTCCCAAAAGAAGAGTATTTCTTAAGTGCATATGGTGTAGTTATGATTTGAAACCCATTATTAAAAGATAATTGAAATTTTCTGAACAAGGTGCTTTAGGAAGTTAAAAGCATTTAAAAACACACGGTCTCAGTTGATAAAAGATCTAAAAGTGCACATTTTTTCTCTGTAGTGCAAGTATTTTAAGATGTCTATCTGATCTTGATCAAGTGATGGGTGTCAATGGCCTGTTTTCAGTTGCTCCTCTTGTTCTTTTACTCTATCATCCCTCTTTTTCTTTCTGATTCTTAAGTGGTTTTCTAATTATTTACCTTATTTTGCAGGGAAATGGTGTGAATGTTAAAAACATTGATGTATCTTTGGGAGAAATTAGTGTAGACCTAAGTGAGGATCTGATTTCCAAAAAGAAGAAATCATCTGATGCTCATGTTGATGAGCCTGTACAAGCTACCACTGAATCTGAGATTGTTGCCAAAAAACAACAAAAGAAACAGCTACACTTGAAGCCATCACAAAGCACATTCTTTTCTTCCCTGAAAGGTGAGTGCTTTTCACCTGATTTGTTAAAGCTTAATAGAGTAGTTTTAAGCATGATTATCATGATAGTTGATAAAGTATCCCTGTGTGTATCTGTTTCTGTGTTAGCTTTCTCTCACTTTGCCAAAGTTAGATGTAAAGTTGTACATAAAGAGCACCGTGTTGTAATGGAGAACAACATCACAGCCGTCCAATTCAAGAGCATAAAGTCTCAATCTGTTGAGGATGTTGGAGAAAGCACACGTCTTGATCTTCAATTAGATTTCAGTGAGATTCATGTAAGTACAGAATACCAGATTCTCTTTTGTTCTAATATTATAATATTATTCATAATCTTCTCTTTTCATTGTCATTTTGTAGATTCTCAAAGAAGGTAGAAGTTCTATTCTTAATTTACAGAAGCTTGCTGTTCTTTCATTCATTTATGTTCCATTACAGGTCAGTTTTCTAAATGCCACTATTAAGTATGTTCCGTTTCCTTAAAATTTTCAAGGTGGCACTTAAAAAGTTTACAGAATGTATTAACTTTTTTTACTTTGCAGCCTACATCTCCTGTAAAATCTGAAATTGATATTAAGCTCGGTGGCACACAATGTAACATAATTATGGCAAGATTAAAGCCGTTGATGCGATGCGCCCACCAAGAAGAAAAAGAGTGTGCCAAAAGAAGGAAGTGCCCATCCAGTAAAGGTCCAGTCAAGTGATGAATTTAAGGTCATTACGTGGACATGCACCTTTTCAGCCCCGGAGACAACCATTGCACTTGTTAACATGGAAGAATTGCTGCTGTATCATGTAAGAGTTCCCTGATTCATTCCAACCTCAATTTGAAAGTATTTCACATTTTTATACAGTGAGCTATTTCAACCTTTTTAACTAATATCCTCTGGTTATGGTTTATCATAATAAAGTACTGATATGTCTAATAGAAACTTAAGTGAGATACAACAATTAATAAAGGGTTAAAAGTGATTTAAGTGTCTTTCCTATGGGTGTTTTAAAATCGACCAAATAGATCAAATGAAGCAAATTGGCTAGTTTGAGATTCAAATGATTCTTTTCAGAGTTTGGTTTTTGCAGGTTTTAATCATTTGGTCCGGTTTGGAACTTGAAACCATTCCATATTTTTTTATTTTTAAAATATAGTCATGGATATTATAAAATTCATGAACCTTCTTAGTCATTGTATCATGGTAAAAATTAGTCCTAAACCAATGATTTTGACTTTTGCGAAAAAGTTAAAAGGTTCATTCAAATCGTCGAACCGTAAATACCCATATTATTTTATCAATAATATTAAGTTTAGATTTTTGGTCAAAAGTTTTGACATCCGTCCACCCATTTACAGGGTTGCCTACAATCTTTACATGTCTTCGCCAACAACACATCTAATACAGGCACTGTAGTTCACTTCGAACTGGGTGATTTAAATTTGCAAATGGCTGATGATTTTCAAGAACCTTTGAAACCAACCTTCTTCGTTGTGGAAACAAACACGGATGCAGTGTTCCATATATCCAAGATAATTCTGGAATTAGGCAAAAAAGAATTAGATACAGTTCAACAAGATGGTTCCAACCTCAAATCAGTACTCTCCGTTGATGTAATCGGTATTGGTATGTGCTTAACATTCACACGTGTCTTGTCCTTAGCATCTACCGCTTTATGGTTCAAGACATTCTTGAAAAACCCATCATCATCTTCTCCACCTGTTAAATCATCATCATCATCTACACAAAGTGAAGCAACCCCTGCAGTTAAATCATCGGGAAAAGGGGTCCTATTAGTAAAATTCAATCTCCAACGGTGTGCTGTAAATCTATGTGGTGGTAAGTTTGGATAATGAAATTGTCGACGATCCCAAACGTGTGAATTATGGGTCGCAAGGTGGTCGTGTTCTTATTACTGAATTACCTGATGGAACTCTACGTACTGCAAAAGTAGCATCCACTGCTTCTGATGAATACAAAACGGTAAAATGTTCGATCGGATTAGAGATCATCCAGTTGAATTGTGTTTGAACAAAGAGAAACAGTCGACCCAGGTGGATCTCGAAAGAATCACGTCAGCATACTGGGGAGATTACAAAAGATGACTCGTGTAGCACAAAGGTGGCATTGTTTGACATGCAGAAAGCAAAGTTTGTGAAACGAGCTAGTGGGCTTAAAGAGGTGGCCATTTGTTCTCTTTTCAGTGCGACTACTATTACCGCTAGGTGGGAGCCAGATGTTCATTTAGCATTAGTGAATTGGGGTTACGGTTGAAGCTACTTGTGTATAATCATAAGCTTCAAGAACACGAACTCACAAAGGATCATGAAATCAAGAAAGAACCCCCGAAGGATGCAGTGGAAAAGATCAAAAGAAGAAAGAATCTCTTTTTGCTATTGATGTGGAGATGCTTACTGTAACTGCTGAAGCTGGAGATGGTGTCGAGACCATGATTCAGGTCCAGTCCATTTTTTCTGAAAATGCACGAATTGGTGTACTTTTGGAGGGATTAATGTTCAGTTTCAATTCTGTAAGAGTTTTCAGAAGTGGTCGAATGCAACTTTCTCGAATCCCAGTGGCTCTGAGCCTGCGGTCAAATGGGATTATGTGATTCAAGGTCTTGATATGCATATTTGCTTGCCGTTTAGGCTGCAACTACGTGCTATTGATGATTCTGTTGAGGAAATGATCCGAGCGTTAAAGCTGTTTCTGCTGCTAAAAAGAAAATCATATTTCCTTTCAAGAAAGAAAGTGAGAGTTCGGGTGCAAACACAAAACCCAAAAACCAAGCTCTTCAAAACTTGGTCGAGTGAAACTGTATGTACGAAAATTACTGCTGAAATTGAGGAAGAAGCCCTTGAGGGTTGATGACCTATCATTTAAGGAAGAAGGATGCTCATGAAATGGCTGTTAGATTACACTTTCTAGATATTTATTAAGGGATCTCCTGCGGTTGCTGATACCGTAGAGCCTAATCATGAAGAAAATCACAAACTGATGGCCAAGATAAGACGTGTGTGTATGATGCATCAACTATGAAATACAGAAGGAGAAACTTATAAAAAATCATTTCGGTCTTATTACGAAGCGTGTCAAATCTTGTGATTTCAGAAGGATCAGGTGCATGCCGTTCAGGATTTGAGTCGGGTTTAAGTTTAGTGCATCAAGAACGTCTCTTTTCTCAATTATTGGTACATCTCTTGATGTAACGTTGACAGCAATAGAGGGTGTGGCGGGAATGATAGAAGTTGTACACAAACTTGATCCGGTTGCTCGTGAATGTAACATTCCATTTGCTCGTGTTATGGATGTAACCTTAATTTGCAGGCAGGATCTCTTGTTGTTCAGTTAAGAGACTATTCGTATCCCTTCTTGCTGCAACTTCTGGTAAATGTGAAGGTCGGCTGTGCTAGCTCAACAGGTCAAAATAAGCTGCTGCCTTATCCTTTGCTACATTGTTCAGTTTTTCATATAGATTGCAAAATTAGTGGGGTGGGTGACTACCCCGAATATATTCAGGTCAAAATATGTATTTTTTAGTATGGTCGGGCCAAGTCTACACAAAACACTAGTAATTAGTTTTGTGCATATAACTGTTGAGAAATGCTTTATGGAAATGTAAACCATCATGCTACTTCATACTTATAATGCGACAAATAAAATAATGTTAAGACTCCATCAAGGTGGTAAACAGGAATCATCTGTTTCCATCCTGGTAATGGTTCCTTGCAATGTGCCACTATCAAGACAAACAATTTAAAAGTCTAGAACTAATTTAATGTTGATAATGTCTATAATTATAATTTTGTTCTGGAGATATATGTTTTTTAGTTATAAATATGTGGACAGATTGTTTTCATAATCTCTGCTATGTCAGGGCAGAACTAGAGCATGTATTTAAGAATTAATTTCTTACTGATTCGTATTTGCAGGCAACACCTTTTCAGCCCAAACTCTGCATGAAGTTTATATTGGTAAATGGAGGAAAGTGGAAATGTACCGTTCTGTTAGCGGCACAACTCCACCAATGAAAACATTTCTGGATTTACCATTACATTTTGAGAAAGTGAGGTATCCTTTGGTGTGGGCTTTGAACCACCTTTAGCTGATTTGAGCTGTGCCTTCACGGTGGCTTTACGTAGGGCCAATTTAAGTGTTAGAAATCCTAATCCTTTCATTATACCCCCAAAGAAAGAAAAAAGCTTACCGTGGTGGGACGAAATGAGAAATTACATTCATGGAAACACACCTTTATCTTTCTCTGCAACATTATTTAATATTCTTGCTACAACTGATCCATATGAAAAGGCTGATAAATTTCAAATGTCTTCTGGATACATGGAAATCCAGCAGTCAGATGGCGTGTTTATGTTTCTGCAAAAGAGTTGAAGATATTTACAAGTAGTTTAGAGAATTTGCTTAGGAATTCAACTACCAAACCGCCAGCTGGTGAACGGTGCGCTTTCTTAGTTGCCCCTACTCTTATTCTTGAAGTTGCAATGGACTGGGGATGTGATTCTGGTACCCTCTTAACCATTTTTTTGTTTGCACTTCCGTCTGAAGGAGTTGCTCGTGAATTTATATATGATCCTTTTAGATCTACTTCACTCTCCATGAGGTTAAATTTGGCCCTTAGACCTTCTACTAGTTCAACAGTTGATTCATTTGATTCACCAACAATAATGTTGCTCCTCATGATGTTGTTTGGCTTATAAAGTTCATTACTTAAATTACCTTCCTCCTGTAAAGTTACGTTTTTTCTCTCGCTACCCTCGTTTTGGTATCCCGAGAGTCCCGAGATCTGGCAATCTGTCATAGACAAAGTGATGACAGAATTCATGCTTCGTGTGATTCAACTCCAACCGTTATAAGGCATATGTCGCTGGATGAAAGTGATCCAGCTAAAGGGTTGACTTTTAAAATGTCAAAGATAAAATCCGAGATGTATTTAGGTCGTGGAAAGCAAAAGTTCACGTTTGATAGCCCACGTGATCTTCTTGTTATTGTTTCCAGGGTGTTGATCTTTATTGCCTAAGGTATTTCTAAATAAAGACGATCCCACATGTGTTATTAAAGTTCAACATCTAAAAAAGCCTCACAAGATGGAGCTGTTAATGATAATTGTGGTAATGCAACCGGAACCA